>JAPMOB010225225.1:0-14831 GCA_029875015.1 Lepomis gibbosus | reverse complement strand
CGTTGCTTAACAGTGTTGCTCATTCATCATTTGCCAGACTGGAATTTTCTTAATGAATGATAAAGTGCTACAGCCCATTACATTCGATTTTAAAAAGGAAGGCTATATTTATTAAGCTGTAAACCGACGAGATAAAATGCCGGTGGCATTTGGCTACCTGATTATGAAAATAGGTAGGCTATAGATCAAATATAAGACACAGTTTACTTGTGAACATGTGATTGTAAAGTCAGTCACACCTGGCAGGTTAGCCTATTAATAATTTTTTCCAGTGGAAAATGTCTCTATAGGTTAAAGTTTTAGACGTCTATTTTACATTAATAAAATCTTGCTCATTTTGTATTGTATTGATGCTGTCAAAACACATTCAGAGTATCAACAGCTAATAATGAAAAACTCACTTTTAAACCTTATATAGGCCTGTTTGTTTCAGCTGCACCACAGAAATCCTCACTCAGAAACAGTCACATTATCTCCAGTTGATACTACGAATGTTCCAGTCAGTGCGACTACAGACTTGACATACTTTTAAGCAGCAGCTCCACATGAGGTGGTTTCATCAGAAGAAGAGGAGGCAACCTGGGGCAGATTGGAACATGCCAGAGGGATAATATATCAGACCTGGGAAGTCCCACAGTAGGAGCTGGAAGATGTGGCTGAGGAGTACAACTACAGGGAACTACATTGCTGCAGATACAAAGCCAGATGGCAGCTGCCGTCAGCCAGCTGGGATTTCTGTCCCTGTGTGCATTTAGATGGAGATTTAGTTCTTTGAGTAAAACATTATATTAAAACTATCATCCAACTGATTATAATGCAACTGAATATCTTCTACTACACCTGGAATACAACTGTAACTATAAATTTAATGAAAAGAAACTAAAATACATTTATTATACAATTATCATAAAATATACCCAGTGAATGTCCATGATTTGGCCATATTTACTGTTTAAATGCAACATCTTAAATATCTTTCATTTAAGAAGTTGCATGTCTGTGTAACTACTACGAGTTGACCACCAGACTGTGATTCCAAAGCAACACTATTCCTCTGCTGCAGTCAAAGCCAGAAGGAATCTGGCAGAGCTCAGAGTGGTTTTGCCCAAAACAAAGATGGTGGCACAGAAGCAGATTTTACAAGCTTTTAAGCTATTTTGGTCTCACAGTGAAAATGACTAATTAGTCTGTGAGATTGGCGATTTGAGTCATATGAGTTACACATCTGGAGCTGAGTTTTGTTTAGAGTGGTCGGACCTGTCTGTACGAATAGAGAGGAGATATCTGGATGGCAATAACTGCAGGCATGTACAGTGTTCACAGAGCAATATATGTTGTGATATGAGTTAATTTAGATGCTTGGTGTGTGTTGTGTGTTTGGTTTGGATGAAAATGGTTGGTTTGAGTCCAATCTTCAAGGAGGTGTCATGGATAGGTGACATAATACTAGATTTGGATATGATATTCATCAAAAACATTTTTCAGCGTCAGGGCTCAAGTGGTTTTAAGGCGTCCTATTGGACACTGCTTACTGACTTTGCAAAGTTGCTGCTGTTTGTCTGTGAGCACAAGTCTGTTTCTGTCGCTGGGAGTTCCTACAGAAGCCTGGATCAAGTGATTAGACCCCAATGGTATGTGTGTGCATGGCAGAGGCTTGTGTGGACATGTGAGCGAGACAAAGCGTGACTCAGGTGGAGGATGAGTTGCAGCCCTCCAGTTGTGTGTCTCATCCAGTCCTGAAGACCTCCTTCATGCCACCTCCTTTCCCAGGGGCCCCTTCCTTCACACCTGTGTTTAGCTAAGAGCCACTTGACTAATGTTACCAACCATGGACCAAGTGGTCATTAAAAACCAGGAAGTAACTCAGGTGTCCTAATACAAATATTAAAGTGTCCACATTGACAGTCTTCTTTGCTGTAATACACATGTTGACAACCTGTGTAACAAACAGCAGCAGAGGCTTAATTTTTTTAGGCGTCTAAGCTTGTATGGTGTGAGCAGTTAGATCATGATGATTTTCTACCATGCAATCTTAGAGAGTGCCATCAGATATGGAATTACAGCATGGTCCGGAAACCTTACCGTTAAGCTGAAAAACAAGCTTGCCACCATCCACAAAACAGCCATGAAACCTATAGGGAGGAGAGACTATGAGCCTAAACAGAGCCTTTATGACTAGGCAGTTATGAAACAGGCTAGGAAATTTAAATCAAACCCTCAGCATCCCCTCTTCCCCTGAATATGAAACCCTGACATCAGGAAGAAGACTCCATGTACCAAAATACAAATCCATTCACCTAAAATGATCATTTGTGCTACCCTCCATTAAGCTGCAGACCAATGTCAAATAGAGCTGTGTGCAATAAATATGTGAGCACTTCAGCACTTTACTTGTGATCCCGGTGCAATAGGGCAACATGCCATAAACATACTAGCACCTTAGCATATGCACTTTACGCAAACTTCAGTACAATGGAGCAATGTGCAATAACCACACTAGCACTTTAATCCATGGAACTATGTTGTCAACAATGTCCTTTTTCTTCTGTGTTCAACATATGCCTGCTTGTGATGTGTGATGTATTTTGTAATGTTTTTCATGAAGGAACACTGCACTGTGTCGTCTGAGTTACTGTTTCTCAGAATTTATTTTGGGGTCAGGACAAGGTCTAGGATTTGGGGGATGCCATAAAATGTAGGTACTGTATCTACATTTTACAGTTGTGCTTAAGGGGACTTATTAAAGACTACACTAATCCGCTGTGTTGGAGCCTTATGAGATATTTTTAGGCATGGCTTTCTGGAAGGGGATGCAGCTGGTTGGTTGGTCCAGACTTCAATATATCCACAACTATTAGATGGATTGAAATGAAGCTTTGTTCCCAGATGCTGTATTCTATTGATTCTGAAGAATATGCACTAAGTTTGAATGATTTGGTTTCTGTTTTTGAGGCTTACACTAAGCACTGCTCATATTTCTGTGCAGACTCTGGATGTCTGCCATACAAACTAAAGTGAAAATATTCCTCTTTCTTCACTCCACCCATTCTGCCTTCAACCTGGACTGCTGCTGGTAACTAAAGCAGACAGAGAGTCTGAGGAAATAAAACACAGAGGCGTGGAGAGAAAAGAATGGAAGAGATTGACAGGATGAAGGGTGAGTCCATGACTTGAGCATGCTAAATGAAATGGGTGACGAGGCAGAGGAGAGGAGAGAAGAGGGAGGGAAGCAGAAAGGGAGATGGCGGTAGACAGCAATGAGGAGGAGGAAGGGAGGGGGTGATTGTTTCTGGAGCTTTGGAGGTTTCAAATTTCTTTTTCGATTCTCTGCTCACATGCAGACTGAATCTCCCTTTTTTTGTTCTCTCTCTTGTCTTTCCTCCAGACCAGCGGGACTTTCTGCAGACCGGCCCATTCCAGCCAAGCCCCAGCATGCTGTAGGTGGCTGCTACAAACAGGAAGACTGGAGAACGGAAACCAACAAAGAAGAGAAGAAGACAAGAAAGTGGATGAAGGGATGGTGAAAGAAGGTAAGCACTGCTGCACATGTTCTTTATTTGAAACACTGAAGAAAGGGGGAGGGGCGCACAGGCAAAAGATGGAGGCATCTCCAGTTTCTGCTCTCTTTGTGTTTCGATTCTTGTGTGTGTATGCTGATTCATTTGTATGTGTGAAACCTGCAAATGAGCCAGACGGCTCTCCATGTCAACAACGCAACTTTGTTTACAGAGTTATGGAGAGAGAACAGTATATTCTGTGATATCTCTTCACCGAGGTTCCAGTTTTCACAACCGTGGGAGGATGGTGTTAATCTGTAGCCCCAGAGCAAATCAATCTGTGCAAAAGATATTAGTGTGTGCACACAATATAATAATAATACTATACCATCTTTCAGAACTTTCACTGATCTGTCAACTTCTAGCCTCTGTTTGAGAATGTTTACAGCTAAACTACTATTATCTACCAAACTAATGCAGAATATTTCTGTCTTTATTGTTATTGCCTGGCTCAAGCCACCACAACAAAAATGGTAAACAAAAAGGGTTTGATTAATCAAATTAGATCACATTAAAGGCCCAAAGTAAATCTGCTCAACATGGGGTGTGGAAGTGTTGTAAGGTCACAACAAAAACATCAGAATAAACTCAGAACCAAACAAAACAGGGTGTGCTTGTGGGAAGGAGCAAAGAGACTGATTACACTACAGGCAGGATTTAAGTACCAGAACACACAGGGCACCTCAGGTGATCCAGATCACAGTAATCAGCCACCAAACAGAGCTACAGGTTAGTAGGTCATCACAAATATCTGCACTTGTAAATGACCAATAAATCCTGCTCCTAGCTTGAATCCAACATTCAGAAGCACTGTGTGTGTGTGTGTGTGTGTGTGTGTGTGTTTTGATGCTTTTGCTTAAAGAAGATAGAAACATGAAGGCTGTATGAATCTCTCTGTATTTCCCTTCATGCATTGCTCTGTAGTGTGTGTCTTATACGCATTTGTATGTTATGGTGTTGACGATCTTTGATGAGGTTTTTGGAATTGTGCCTACGTGGTATGGGGGAAGCAGAAATCATAGAACAAATAAAATTAAAGAATCTCCAATATTAGTGCAGCTAGCTTAACTTGATCCATTGCTTCTCTTGTTGAGCCTCTGTGTTTGTTTGAAAAAGGACGAATGACTGCGTAGGTGGTAGCAGTGTAGCTAGCAGTGTGAGGGTCATGGCTATGGTCCTCTGGCTCCCTGGTAGGACTGGCAGCTGGCAGGCTGCAGGTTGGACAATTAGAGAGACCCAGAGGATGAAAGATGGATTAAGCTTTTTTGTTTTCTCTTTGGAGGATTTTCGGAAGACTTGTTAGCTTGATTACATATATATTACATCAGTGAATAAATGTTCTAATAACACAGATGTGTTAGTGTGTCAGTGACTTCCTCAGTATAGTCCACCTCTAACACAACAGGCACACCATTATTATCCCCACAGATCTTTGTGCTCAGGGACGTTATGTCCCCATACTGCTGGACGTATTGTACTTTCCCCCATCTCCGGAGGAATGTTGCTATGGTAACAGCTGTCTAAGGGGGCGTGGACAGCCTCACATCTCTTCTCTTTCTTTGGCAGCAAACATATTTCACCAGAAGGCTGTAAAGTGTGGCAAGCCCACATAGAGATCCCAAACCCTCTGAACACACAGCATGACCATGCAGAGGCACAGTCCTTCACCAGTCTCGCACAACAAACACTGACTGCTGAGTTTGATGAAAGCCAGAACCACCACTGATGCCAGAGATTAAACTCTGACCTCTGCAGAGGTGGGCAACTGCTTGCCTTCACTGAACCACCCACATGACAGATCTTTTAAATAAATAAACAAAATCCAGTCACACAGACTTTGTCATTGATCAAATGATTTACATCCAACATTCAGGGCCAGTTCAGGAAGCAGTGTGCCTTAATGAAGCAGGGCTGGTCCATCTGGCTTTTATGTGCGGGTATTGTGTTCCATCATAATCCAAACACAACAGTCAACAATTAACATTTGTTTTGTTTTTTTAAAACTGCAATGGAGAGAATCATTCTTCAGAATCATCCAGAATCTATTCTGTCTGCTGATTGGGCTGCCAAAACCATTATGACATTTCCCAAATGATTCATCTGATCTGGCCTGATCTGCCACCTGCGTGATTATGTTCAAAGTTTAGGCAAAGCTCAGGAAGAGATAGTGGTCAAGGTGAAAAGGAGGAGACAGGATATGAATCATTCTTCAGTCTTCAGAGTCAAAGTATTTTATTTAGTTATTTTTATTTTACCTTTATTTTACCTGGAAGTCTCACTGAGATCAAAAAGAGAGACCTGGCCAAGGTAGCAGCCATACATAAACACAAACTATGAAAATGCGACATACAATCATCACAAAATTCACAAAAAAAACAAAAAACATTAGGTGTTTGAACAAATCACCAATGCTATCATTTTTCTCTTCTGAGAATTCACTAATATCTCTCAGCTGGGGTGCTTTAAAGAGATAAACAAAATGCAGTTGAGTCTGGTTAAAATTGTCAGCTGTATGTGTCTGTACATGTGGCTGTTTCAAAAGATGTTTTTTTGCCTGGCAACAATAAAATCATGAGGAAAACACAAAGATCAAAAATGATTTTTGGGTGATGAAGAACGAAACGACAATCTCAAGTCTGCTGCTCATCCACCACCCCATCCTGATTTTCTGTTGTGCACACAGATCACACTGTGTAGATGCTCCCCAACATGTTAAATAACAATATTATTCTACAAAATACATTTAACTGCCTTTTCAACATGAACAATGTTTGGAGGGAATCAATTCCATTTATTTTTATAGCATCAATTCATAACAGAGGTTATCTTTTACACTTGCATACAGAGCAGGTGTATAAGTTGGGGGGTATATTCATCATAGAGATGTAGCAGTAATGTTAGTCTTAATTATATTAAAATTAATTACAAATATAATAAAAATAATAATTGTAATAAGACACTATGAGCCAGAATACACTGCGGAGGAATTGTGCTGTATGCTGGACGAGGCCGCTACAACTGAGAGTTCAGCACCGCCAGCCGGTCCAGGATGCACCTTAAGATCATGGTCATAACATCTTACACATGTGGGCTCCTCCACAATGCTAATTAATTTGCCCAGCTGATTACTTACACATGTACTGTGTTTAGATTGTGCATGTAAAGGAGTTTGTGTGAGTCTCATGTCATCTGCAGTGGGGACAATGAGCTGGCAATTCTAACATGGGGGGAGAACGAAAGAAAGAAGTGAGTGAGAGGGAGTGTCTGCTCTGTGGGGATTGTAATCCATATGTGTGGTCAGTGAGAACAGATTCTTTCTGCTGAGACATTGAGGTAGATTGCTCTCATTCTGGACTCATGGACCCTGGCCTCTAGTCAACTGTCTGGAGGAGGGGTGTGTAGTGGTAGAGTGTGATTTCAGAGTTAGAGTGAGGAAGGGGGAGCGAGTGTAGGAGCTACAGTGAGAAAAGAAATTTGGAGGGAAAAGACAAGAGGATGGTGAAAAAAGGTAGGTCATCTTATTATGAAACCCTGCAGTGTTGTTTCTTATACAACACTGCAACATTGAACTTTCATGATTAAAATGTTGTCTATAGGCTTAGCAGATGAGACTAACTTTATTATTATTGTTGTTTATATTATTATTGTGTATTTAATTCCATAGGCCTACACTTGAAAAATATTTGAATGTGATTTAAGCGCACCAGTTTGCTAATAAAGTTGTCTCAGTCTAACTTCAGGGATATCAATCTGTCCAGTTAGGAAGCATAAGCGACTGTGAATCAATGTCACCTGGTGCAAATGAAAGTGACAACAGGTGCACTGGAAAGGCAACGGCAAGACAACCCCCCAAAGAGGAATTGTTCTGCAGTTGGTGGCCACAGACACTTGCGCTCTCCCTATGCTTCCTGACTAAGTTTTTACTAGTTTTTGTTCTCTAGGTTCTAGCAATTTGTTAGTATCCTTGTTTCTACTGGTAGCATGAGGTGGTACTTGCAGCCCATTCAAGTTGCACAGGTAGTCCAGCTCCTCTAGGATGGCACATCCATAAGTGCTGCCACAAGAAGGTTTGCTGAGTCTCCCAGCACAATCTCAAGATCACAGAGGATATACCAAGAGACGGGCCATTACATAAGGAAAGCTGGACAGGGCCGTAGAAGGGCATCAACCCAGCAGCAGGACCACTATCTGCTCCTTTGTGCAAGAAGAAACAGGAGGAGCACTGCCAGAGTCCTACAAAATGACCTTCACCGGGCTACTGGTGTCCATGTTTCCGACCAAACTGTAAGAAACAGATTCCATGAGGGTGGCATGAGCGCCCAACTTCCTCTAGTGGGATCTGTACTCACAGCCCAAACCAGACCCTGTTCGGCATAGCACGTGGGGGTTAAATACACTGAGGAGTCACATTGTGAGTTGCCGTGATGAAAGGCAGGCAGGTTGGATCAGCCTGTGATTTCAGTTTTTAGACTTTTCAGATTTTTAATGTGATTTTGAAGTGACTGTCTTAAAAAGACACGTAAAAAACGTGGTATTACCTTACAAAATGCTGACATGGTGGATATTTTACAAAGCGTTATGAATTGTGTGGTTTTTCTGGCGACTTTATAAAACCTACTACTGATGGAGAAAGTCAGGGGAGCAGACAGGGAGAGAGAGACAGAGAGAGGTAGCTAACTAGCTAAATGCTAGAGAGGGGGGTACAATTTGATCCGTCTCTGAGCTGGTAACATTGAGAGTAACGGAACGATGTCTGTGTGCAAAAGCACAGCCGGCATGCGTGTGTTGTATTGACACATAATGGTCTTTTAGTACGCCGCTGGTTCTGGTAAAGCTGGACCACTATGTTGTGGGATTATGCCACGAACGGTTACTCAGTATAAATGTGGCATTTTGGCTTATTTTCTTTCTGGATTTATTGCGGGATCTCTGAGAGCGGCTTCCCTCTCTTCTCTTTCCCTCCAGACTCCTATCCTCTAACACCCACCCCCTTACAAATCTACTCCAATCAAACCTACTCCAATCAAACACAAGAAACATGAAATGAACATTAAGAAAAACAACAAATTAACCCCCTAATCCATGTGTTACACGATTTTTGATCCCGGGGTACAGCGGGCACCAATGTAAGTGTGACACAGAACAAACAGAAACGCCAGGTTGCTGTTACTTACCGTCAAAAAGATATTATATGGCTATATCATGCAGAATACATTTACCCAGCCTTTAACATGTTGTACTCCATCAGGCCTTTTAATAGTGTCTTCATTGGATATGTCCTTACAGAACAGCTCTTTTATCTAACTGCCTTGGGAAACCAGTGTCCAAGGCAAGGCTTTCTCATTGGTTTGTGGATACTATCAGGTGTATAAGAAGAGTTGGCCCCTATCAGGGTGCATGCACATTGCCCGTGGGGCTCTTCAACCTCATGGGCAAGGTGCCCCTCTTGAAATTTGTATGTAAGCCTCTAGGCTGAACCCGTCCACCTTTATCATGTTCTACTGCATGAATTGGGCAGCCAGCACCCTATTCACCGATTTAACTGTACCCCACTTCTGGCGGTGTATCAGAGATGAGTGACTTAGTGAATCCACTGAATTGCTGTGAATTTCAGACAAAAACATGTTGGGTTTCTTCAGTCAGTACTCTGACCAGACACTGACATAAGATCTGGAGTTGGTCCCCGGGTGCTGCACAGTGGCTGTCCACTGATCCCTTAAGGGATGGGTTAAATGCAGAGAATGAATATCACAACATGTGTATGTGTATGTGACAAATAAAGTTTATTATATTATTTTTATTAACAACTGCTGCAATTAGCTTCTATCATCCACAATTAACTACACGCTTTTCAGAGCAGAGTATTCCGTACTCAGAAACAAGGAGCCTGATACTACAGAGGGATCAAGTAAAAAACACTGCAATCTACATATAACAAGGATATATCAGCTGCTAGCCATTATCTTAAATTGACACACAATGTGTAGCTGGTTGTCTCTCATATGTTCAGTAGGAGAAGAGGGGCATGCTTATTGTCTCCTGATACCAGTCCATCAGTGAAACATCTTTGGGGTCAACAAAAACACAGCATCTCTACTCAGTGATTTACTGAAGTATTAGCTGTGATCAGTACCAGACCAGTTCCTCGTAGCAGATGGGGAAAATTTCTGTAAACATTTTCTCTTGATGGCTTGTTTTTTGACACACAAATCTAAAAAAAAAAGTGTGTTTAGGAAAAGAAAATTCTACATCAGAGTTACTTGTGACTTATCCCTGTCATTATATTTTAAAACTTTTTGTTTAGGTCAAAGTGAATGTTGAAAACACTGAAGATCAAGTTCAGTATATTTGGCATTCAGTTTACACAAAAATCTCTCTACCATAAACAGATTTCATCAGAGTGCTGCTGAATAAGAAACAACTACTGCTGTTCAGTCAGGACAGTCCACTGAGCCAGACATACTCAACAATACTCAGAGGGCGATGTAAACGGGTCCCAGCTAGAACACACACACACACACACAGACAGCAGATTTCTGAGAGTTGTTATAGAAAAGGCAACCAGAATAAGAACGCCTTCTGCTAGGAAACACTTTGACTACAACAGGAGGAGGCGTGTGTGTGTCTGGGGGGGGGTTGCCAGTTAGCAAGGCAATGATTAACTGTCAAGTCTGGCATGACGACTCTTTCAGAGAAAAAGCTGGAATTGAGGGTAGTAAATTGAACAAAGGGGTCGAGTTATTGTAAGAAAAGCCAGTTAAGTGTGCCTGCTCTCTAGACCAAGGGAAAATGTGGCTCACATTTCCCATCACCTTGTGAAAACAGAAAGTAGGTTGCCATTGCCAACTGGGCCAGACGTCTGCTGTCTGAATTTGGCGCTCTGCTGCTGTGAAGTTATGAAATCAGGCCAGCAGGTGAGATGCATCGGTTGTAGCTGCCAGAGCTGGAGAATATACGCATTATAGCATGGGACAGCAGCACAGTACTCCAACAACCTGAACAAGTTGACGTGTGGCTGGAAGGTGTGGAGGCTGATGCCTTCCTTATCACACACAGTAACTGGGCTCCTGCAGTGGTCCTGTCTGTGGCAAGAAGCTGCTATGTCACAACAGATATGGCTTTTATACTTTCCACTTGCAATTACCTTTGTCCAAAGTGATTTATTTATTTAATTAGTCTTTAGTCATTTAGACTGTCTGTCGGCCCACATGTAAAAGCAACCATGTTATGTCTGAAGGAGGTCTGGACTTTTAGTTATCAAGTGCCTCAGTCTCTTCTCTACCCATTCATCTAGAAATTACCTTAATTTGCATCTAACAAACTTAAGTTTTTTTTTATTATTACCAAAGTAAATGTGGCATGTCTCATGTTTCAAGTCACTTTTGACTTTTTCAATATTTTACCATAAACGTTATCTTTCCCTAACCTTAAAAACTGTTCATCTGTTCATTGTGTTTTGGTTGCATGGATATTGTAGGAAAATAAATTAAATTGTTATTTCAGAAGCATTTTGTTTTATTTGTTGAAAAATACTTTTTACATCCTGACGACAATCATTAAACAAATGGAACACATGGAAAAACTCTGTGCTTGTGCACTCACTGCTTATGAACATGTGTTTTGTGGGAGTGGCTTTGGAGGAAGGCAATAAGGGAGGAAATGGGATTTTTTTGGTTGGATACTTTCAAATCTTGCTGTCTCTTCCTGGTTTCTCCAGCGTTGCCTACCCCAGCTTAAGGGAGAACTTTCTGTGACTTTCTAGATAAGGTTGTTTGCTAGAAAGAAGTTCAAAGTCCTGCAAGCTATCAGTGTTTAACAACAACAACTAATTATGTTGAAGTTAGTACGACACATTGTGTTACTTTATATCTATGCAGATGGCCTGAGCTTCCCCATTTGCCTCATTAGAGCAGTGAAGCAGGCACTCCTTCTCATAAGCAAGAGCCGGAGTTACAGAGGGGAGGCACATGATGCCTGATTTTGAATATTGGGGAAGAGACACAGTACCAATGGATAACACTAGACTTCAGTAATTATATTTGAGTGAAATAGATATGTCTAAAATGCAAGCAATTATGGTTTAAACAAGAGATAGCATACGATAAATGTCCCAGACCTATAATGCCTTATGGTGAGCGCCTGTCCCACCTGATGTAGACCCTTTAAATACTGAATTGTATTTTCACTTTCTTCTACTTTCCACTTCTACTCCACTCAAGGGTGCTGCAGCACCCCCTAGCAAAATGTGGACAAACTACAACCATAATTAAAAATAACATAAATAAATTTAATAAATTGATTAATTATTAATATCAACCCTCACTCGTAGTCATTATAAAGTAAATGTAATTTGACTTCATAAATTGTTTGACAACCATATAATTTGCTGAAAATAAATCTGCCACTTTTGCGGGTGTGCTGCTGACACTCACGCATGAAAAGTGGAGGGAACTTTCTCAACAGCACAGAAGTTAGAAGAAGTTAGATCATGGCACAAAAGGAGCACATATATTTAGCATGAGTGCTGACAGCCTGTGGATCTTTATACCATGAAGCCAGAAGAGTCGGAACAGATGCAGACAGCTGATGGCAGAAATCACGGATGGTGTGGATTTTCCCAGATGGAAGGCTATAATGTGGGGCAGATGTTTTAAAGCTGAGCTGAAGTTGTCTGTTTTCTGCTGGACAGGTAATTAAGTTAAGTTTGTCAGACTTCAGCAATGCAAATGAAAGCTGTTGTTTGATAGCTTTAGCTTGAAGCTGGCCATAATCACAGAGAGACATGATGTCTTTCCCCCGGCGGTGGGAAATATGTAGTTGCATTGATTTCATGTCGCCTACTTATTCTCCAGCCTGTGGGTTGGCTTTGCCGGTTACATTAGCGAGACAATCAACTGATCAGTAACTTTAATTGGCAATAAAACCGGAAAGCTTAGCTTAGAGCTTGGAAGCATCAGCCAGCTAAACTTTTACTGCCCTGGTAAAATCATGTAAGGTTGGCTGGATTGGTTTATTCTCCAGCGCTGGCTTTGGCTTGTGGTGTAAAATATGTAGTTGGATTAGTAAAAGTTAAGTAAATATAATTCTAAAGAAACCTCATTTCTTGACTCGCAACTCTGGCAGCTCTCTTGCTATCTCATAGATCAGGGGTGTTCAATTAGAATTCAAAGAGGTCCAGTTAGAGAAAATTTCCCAAAGCAAAGGTCCGGAACATCAAAACGACTAACTTGCGTTATCATTGAGTACCATAATATATAGTTAGACAATAACAGACTGTCAAATCAAATAATTTTTCAACATTATTTACTGTCAGTTTTCACATCAAATTGGAGTAAATAACAACTGCTCTAATAATAAATTATAAATTTAAGTAAACTAAAATAAAGTGCCTAATTTTTAAAAAAAAATGAAATAAAAATTGTAGCTTGAAGTGACGAAATGTAGTCTCAACTAATTCTATAATAAACACTCAACACATCTTAACAAATGAACAGCTGTAATGCCCTCTTATAAACCTCTTTCCTACTTTCTCTTGTTCAGTGAGAAATGTAAATTCTAGTTTGTCCTGCCAGCTAGAATTGGAGATCTATGAGATATTCTGGTTCTGAACTGGCCATGGGAGGAATGTACACAGAATAATCTGTACATTCTTGATTAAAAGCCATGTGAAATCTCTTTTCCCCTTCATCTCCTCAATTTATGTGTGTGTCCAAAACCTCTCTGGTGAATCTCGCGGACTGGACTCGCAAGCATTGGAATGCACAGATTTGATTTGCTGAGCAGCGTCACATGAGACGAATGGACCACAGGCGATTGGTCTGTGAGTTTCCTGGCCCGCTAAACCAGTAAAGTAAATACTAGAAAAGCTGCACAGGTTAAAATAGAAACGCGTCACGAGGTAGTAAGTCTCAATAATAAATTGGCTGTAGGTCGCCGGTCCAGGACAGCGGCTGGGCCTGGATCCAGACCGCGGTAAGCCTATTAGTGACCTCTGTCATAGATGATATCTTTGTCCTGTCTCTGGCACCGCAGCTATAATACTCGCTTGGATAGGGGATGGGGGGTGCAATTCATGACCCTCACCAATAGATGTCACTAAAACTTAGACACTGAACTTTTAAACTAGCTAGTTAAACTAGGGTGACCATGTTTTGGTTTTCAAAAAAGAGGACACTGGTGGAGGCAAGCTGACAACTGCAGTGGGTGGGATTCAAGTAAGTTGTGGCACAATGGAAATGTATTTGGGGAGGTCGAGGGGGGGGCAACTATGTTATTGAACTTTAATAGGGCCTACATGTGGTATTCTAGATTGCTAGAACTATTATGTGACATTGAAACTTACTGTACTAAGTAGTTTTGTTTCGCTATCTTTACTTTACTTGAGTATTTTTAGTTGTTGCAACATTCACTTCGCTACATTTCTAAACCAAATATCGACTTTTTAGTCCATTACATTCTGCACGAGAATACATTGGTATTAGTTAGCCTATGAAGCGCACCTGAGTGGAGCAGTGAAAAACAAATTGAAAACAGTTAACGCCGACTCGTAAATGTAAAACAGTTAATGCCGACAGTTAATGAATGTCCAGCACAGAGCTGGACGTCCGCGCCTCACTTTCCTGTCAAAGGTGAACACGAATGTTTACAACTTTGATGAGAGGAGGCATGAGAAGATGAAAATCTCAATGAGAGTGAAGTGCAACCACATGATTTGCTCATGTGATCACATGTGGTGACATGTGATCACATGTGAAAAACATGTTATGACATATTTGTTACATGTGGAAACATGTGGAAAATGTTTCCACAACATGTAACAAATACTGGCACATTTTCAAAGTTTCATCATTAGAATTTCAACAAGTTAACTAATTTGAGTACTGACGACACAAGGGTATGACAATCTTTGATAAATGATAAATAGATATGGAATCTGTTTAAAGGCAATACATACGCACACCACATAGGTGGGTATAGGCTTTTTCCATTAACTTTTTATTAATTGAGTATAGGTTTTTAAAAGTCTCTTATTTTGAGAGAATGTGCTAGTGAAGCCGGACTAGCAAAGTATGAAGAAATGACACCAGATGCAGAGTCTTTAAAGCAATGCGGTGTGTATTGAAAAAGAATTACTCACAGGATTGCAACATCAGATATTATGGCACAAACTAATATTAGCTCAAGAAACAACCCTCTATTAGCCTACACAATTCCTTAAGAAGTTCAGTAGACTCTCATAATGGCATATGTGCCATACAGTGATCAAATAGCATA
>JAPMOB010225222.1:0-12018 GCA_029875015.1 Lepomis gibbosus | reverse complement strand
TTCTGCTGTTGCACACTCGGCTGTTGGGGAGGTTTGTTGCTAACTCTCCCTTTCGCGGCTGTCCACGGCTGTGTCCTACCTAGAGCTGCATGCAGCGCAGAGATTTGCTCAGCCCCTCCCCTTGCTTGGTCGTCCCTCTCTCTCTCTCTCTCTCTCTCTCTCTCAAAAACACATTAGGTGCTTTCACACTACATCATTTTCCAGGAGAATTGCGCCAATATGCCGGCTCGCTATGAAAGGTACGGAGCCGGAAAGGCGACACGATTTGATCCCCCTTTGAGTCAAGAATGTTGGTGGTAACAGAGCCAAAACAATGTCTGTGTTAAAAGCCACAGCCAGCATGCCGGTGTTGTATTACACATAATGGTCTTTCTCTACGGCACTTCTGGAAAGCTAGATGACTATGTGAAAGTACACATGGTTGTGAGATTATTACGCAAATACTAAACTATACTGGTTTAATATGAATGAGCAAATGCGATTTCTGTATCAATCCATAGTTCAATGTTTAGTATCATGAACAACGCTTCATAACTTTGTTCCAAACTAATGCATTCAAGTTGACTCTGATAAGTTAGTCTTTCTGTTCTTAACACAACACTGTCAATGACAGAGACTACCTTCAAATAAGCTATTAGCAAGCATGTAAGAACCCTAGCTAAAGTTCAGGTTAGAATACAGCTGGGTTGTCCAGGTTAGCACACTGTACATAGCTACTAGTCAATATCGTCTGCACCTCCCGCACCACAGTCACACAGTTACTCTGTGGGAAACACTGCAGACACATGCCTGGAAGCACCCATGAAATACACACACACATGTTTAAGAGTAGATTTTCATTAAGTTACAAAATATGTGTTACATACGTAAGCATGTTGTATAAATAAGTATGCAGCACACACAAGGTAGGGGAGAGCGGGGTGAGTTGAGCCAGTTTTTACTTGAGGTGTCTTTAAAGTGAGGACATGACAGTAAGGTCTCCAACTAAAATATGGACTTATATTTTAAGATGTGGTGCATCTCTGGGAATAATCAATGTGGATCTAAAATAAACTATATACCCCCATATGAGGGGTAAGGGGTAATGTAAACATCCTGTTGATCATCATGTCCCGTGCCACCTGCTGTATGGACTTCCCATTTTTGTACCTCTCTCATACTCTGTCCAAACTCACAATAGGAGTTGAAGCCTGTCTTTCTTCCATTAATAGAAACATGGCATGTTGGTTTCTGGTCTAAAATGCATAATGTCACATCATTTTGGTGATGCATAAAAATGCAATGTAAAATTACAATCAAATAACTGGCTCAATTTCCTCCAGGTCTTTTGGCTCAAATTACCCCATCCCTGCCATTTTAACACAATTGTGTCATCCAGCAGTTTAAGGGTAAAGTCATGCTAAAAGTATAACCTCATATAGTAACTTCCAAAAGCACTAACACATGAATAACATTTTCCTCAAACCTGTTTATGTAATTGTTCAGACACAAAACTCAGGACTGCTTACATAAAAAAATCACTTTGAACGTCAAAAAACTGTTTTTTATCTTAATTGTGCTTATCACTTATTCCATGGGCCTTTCTTTATCACAGGGTGAGTAAAATGGTTGACTCTTCAAAAATATGTGGTCCTATGCTCAATTTTGTCTATGGTTGCAGAGAAACAAGGGGTGGCTCAACTTCCCCACAGGCTCAAATCACCCCACTCTCCCCTACACATTAGATACAGGGTGTGCATGTTTGCAAGTTTCTGGCATTAAGAAATATTTGTGTGTGTACATGTTTGAACATGAATGAGGTATAGAAAATGAGAAACCATTTCTTTTTTATTAAAAGACTTAAAAATTATAAAGCTCTGAAGCAAATCCGTTATCTTGACTGATACCAAAATAATTAGCCTGCTTTGGATAGAAAGCTCTAAGGGATGCTAGCACACACATACACGACAACCCCGTCTTATATTTTAATAGATACAAATGACACAAGTGACCAAACCTGGGTGCCAGATGAATGAATAAAGGTGAATGCATAGCCTATGCCACTTTCCACTCATAAACTATTTTACATTTATTTGACGCTTTTATCCAAAGCGACTTACAGCTGCCATATCTGTCAGAGTTCGCGTGCCTCGGGAGCAACTAGGGGTTTAGTGTTTTGCTCAGGGACACAGCAAATTTGAACCTGGGTCTCTCACACCAAAGGCATGTGTCTTATCCACTGCACCATCACCACCACCATTTTAAAAACAATATGTTTGAAGTATATATGTACAAGAGTATGTGTACTGTACATATACATATGATGCGCAACATAGCAATGTACCAAATACAAAGACAATATCAATAGAGCAACATTTTATTTGGAGGTTGGTTTTCAGCACATCATATTCCAGCAGAGTCACAAGACATCCTTATATAATATATACTGTAGAGCATCCCTTTTCTACTAGCATGATTTCATGCTAGCATGAACAAATGATTTACATAGTGTGATGATCAAGTAAATGTGGAAGATGTAAATAATAATGTATTCTTTTACAAATGAGGTTAAAATAGGTGACTTGTATTTTTGGACAATTGTTGGAGTTGCCAGTAGGCTTTGTGCACAAATTCAAGATGACTGAAATGTCTAGTATTAAAGCTGTCCCAAACAATCAAAGAGGCGTGTTTGCTGTATTCTTCACTTTTAAAGCAGCATTATGTAGTATTTTTTATCTTAAAATAACAGTTTCAAAATCAATTTGATAGTACACTGACTTGTAATAGGGTAAATGGCATCTCTATCATTGGCGCTCCAGGCCGGGGGAGCTATGGCACTATGTAAGATTGAAATCCCAGGCAGTATTTCTGTAGCGAAAACGGCGTAATGCTTTACGGCACCACAACACACAACAAAACTCTTCAGCAAGCAAGTTATAAGAGGACGTAAAAAGTATAGAATGTACAATATAAATTGTTTGGAAGAAGCTAGCTCGGTATTCTCAGTACAGATATCATGGCAGAGGCTGTGGAGAGACGGAAGAAAATGTTGGAGGAAGTGAGGCAGAGAAAAAGAGAGCGTGACGATGCAAGAGACCGGACAAGAGTAAATATCGGACTGGGTTTTACCGATTGGCAGGACCTGGCCCCAGTATCGGTTGGGCTATATTATATATTTATTTATCTGGCCATTTGTTGGCAGTTGTACGCAAATTAGTGAATGTTTAGTAAACACTGTGTACACAACCAATTGACATTTGACAATTATTATTTTGGTTTTGATATAAGCTCTTCATAAATGCTTTCCGATTTGGATGTATGCACATGTTTTTTTGCTGTTCTGCATACCCACTCTTGAAAACACAAAACGTTACATAGAACTGGCTGATTGTACACTGTAAAAAAGAAAAAGTTGGGAAAACTTAATTACTTAATAATTTTAAGGCAAAAAACTTTATGATTAAAATTTTATTTTGTGGGATTTAATTTAACTTTTTAAGTTTTGCTTTTGAGTTTGGTCAACTTTCAGTTTTAAGTTTTCTTAACCAAACTCCAACTTGTGATAACTTCTAATTTTGACTTGCAACAACTTTGACACATCTAAATGTATAAATAATTACACATGCAATGTCTTCAAAATTTGTTTTATTTTTATCAGACCAAATATCATATTCTTAACAAGACCAGGGAACAAATCAGAAGAGGTGGAGGAGGATCCATCTCAGTAAAAAGACATGAACCATAATAAATCATAATATCATAATACAACGGGCAACAGGGACTTGTCAAATTCAAAACTGTCCAGGAACCAACAGTCAGCTAACAGCTGACAACTGAACACACTGGATTCACGCATGGAGTTTAAAGGTCTGGGAGATCTTGAAGGATGATGTCTAGTATGATAACAGCAATGTTCCCCACACTTGTATGAGCTGAATCATCATCCAACACAGTGAGGATACCCACAATAAGGTCTTTAGTCTGCTGCTTTTCTGGATCAGATGCCTTGTGATGACAGAAAGGAAGCATATTAAAAGTAAATCAAAGTGAAAGACATAAAATACTGTGGCTCAGAATAAGCCATTACTCTAAAATGAATGGAGGACAGGACAGAGAGACAAATCCAAAAGATAAAATCAAAATAAATAAAAAATGTATTTCTTCAATGTTATTCTATGAATTTGATTATATTTATGTGTGTAGCAATGAAGGATCTACAAACTTCTGACACATCATTTCGATATTAAAAAAAAGATGTAATGTAACTAACAACCACTCACAAGACTCCAGAACAGCTGCTCTTGACAGAGATACAAGGGAAGGACCTTCAAGGCTTCAGTCTCCTAATATAAATATTTTTTATCTGATAGATGTTCACCTAAGTCACTGTCTTTGTTTGTCCCTTAGGTAGTGTAAAGTTTGTTAATCCAAACTGACTCTCATTGCAAGCAATACCTTACATTAGATTGATTGTTTATAAAAAATGATTTGTGGAAGCTTTATAAAAAGAAACAAACCCCCAAAATTCATGGTATACATTCATGTTCACAGCGTTCAAAATACTGAGAATATTCTCAATGATCTCAATCTGTATTATTCACCTCTTTATCCAGTCTGTTAAGGAGCTGATCCATCTCAGACAGAAAAGCTGCCCTTCTGGACCCGCCTTGGAGTGAGCTGGTTAATAGCTGGCACAACCAGCAGTGAAATGTTGAGTTTTTCACACGTTAGCTAGCCACAAATGTTATGTCAAATATTAATAATTTAGAATTTTAATTCTGCAAAATTTTTCAATGGCAAAAAATATAAATTGGCGTTTTGTGAGTGTAAAGAAACATAAAACACACAAAACAGCCGACAATTTGTGTTAATTAGATGCTAGTCATGCTATGGTGAAATGTGCCCAAGGCAGGCCAATCATACAATGAACAAGTTTTAGAAGGACAGACAACAGAGGAAGAAAACACTCTTATTTACCATTTGAGAACTTACACCACTGGCATAAAAACACAGAGGACGCTCACAAATCTAATTTAGACAATAATTCCCTTGTCTTTTGTACAACATGACCACACAAGTCATAAACATCTAGCTAAATCACTGGATCTCTGTTAGTAGGCTCAGTCAAACAGAATCCCTATGTTACCCACATATTATATCTGCATATGTTTACTGTAAGTCAAAGTGTGGCTCATTCAGAGAGATCGTATTTCCACAAAGGATAATGGCATTGATGTATAATGTATATGGTCATTAAGAAAAGCCAAGGGAACTGAAGAAAACACTATACAGCATTTAGAATCACAGCGGTCATGAATGTAAAAGGAAAAAAGCTCAGCTGGGGTTGATCCACAGCAGCAAACAGCAGGCCACTGACCTTCAAAACAACACAACAAGTCACCAACTTGTCAACACAGTAATGTGTACACTACTTTGTGTAGTGTTGTGCAAAGTTGCCCTTTAAGCCCACTGTCACCAGGCTGTCCAGTTTTGTCACTGGTGCTGCAGGGAGGTCAGAAACACCATGCAATATCCAGACCTTTTTAAGACCATCAGACCTGATGCGTCTACACGGAAAGAGCACACAAGACAATGCATATGATCTGCAACTGCATACATATCCAGGTGAGTGGGCTTTTCTTGGAGTAGTTGAAGGTTAGGTCTATTGCACTCTCTCAGAGCAAGAAGACTTTCTGTTGGTGTGGATGACATAGTATTATAGTAAAATTGCAGCAGGAAAAACTCTAAAAATTACAATCACCCACAGGGAGGGCCATCTTTTCAAATTAAAGATCCACCAAGAAACAAAGGTCAGCACCTGATTTAGACATCTAAGCAAACCATAGCTCTCACAAACCTTCAGTGCTAGAGACACTATTAAATGAGCCAGCATTAGTAGAGACCACAGACTGTATAAAACATCACTCGTAGTTTTAAGAGCTGTTGTGACTTTCAATGTGGGTGGCTGTTCCGGCCACCGCCATCTTGGCAGTGCCTGACTCTGGCTAATCTAAAAATGGGTAAAAAGAGGTATAGCTGAGGTGGACTAAAGCAAGTGTTGTGCCCTTAAAAAGAGGAAAAGTAAAGGGAGAAGGTTGAACAAGCACACACACGCAGCTCACGCCTTCACTCGTCTGTATTGAATGAGGAAGAGAAGCGCGTTCTCCCTACTGGAGCCCCGAGGCATTACCAACACATCAATGAGCAATTAACCCACACAGACAAGGATCAGCATTATCTTGACTCCACTTCTTTATATTATTCACTGTATAGTTTTAAACAGTCACCATCTTCATATAAAAATTATAAATATTAACTATTATAAATGAAATGAAATTACATGTCCCAAAAATTAAATACTGTTGTACTGGAATAAACTTCAGAATGGATTACTTGGTATCAAAATAAGTTATGAACTATACTTTCATATACCACTTGTCACAAAAGCATGTTTCCTAAATCCACCTAGCCCTAGCCATGTGAGAGGGCACCCAGTGTCACTTCCAAAGGCCATGTCCTTATTTATGCATACTTTTAAGTCTTATTATAATTTAAACAGGTATGTCATGAAAAATGTATCCCCTGTGCAGTATTCATGAAGGGGGAAATGAGCTATTGAGACCAAAACTGTTTTTTGCACAAAGAGGAAGCATGTTAATTTCTGCTTTAAATTTGGGCATTTTAACATGGAAGTCTGTGGGTATTGACTCACTTTTGGAGCAAACCTCAAGTGACCAATTAATAAACTGCAGTTTTTGGCACTTTTGATTTGGCTTAATTTTTTAAGCTAATTTTTCAGCAATACTATAGCTGATTATCATACAAACGCCCAAAAACATGTTTAGATTAGCAAAAATAAAGAAAACAAAAAAATATTCCACAAAATATAAGCATGTTCTTATGGAAAAGTATACAGAGAACGATAAAGAAGCACAGAATTGATCCGCACAGCCACTACCCCAACCTCCACACCTATAGGTTCAGCTTCTCTACAGAGGACATCCAACTTCCAACATTGGCATTGAAAGTGTTGGACATAAGGTGCAGACTGACAACCCTTAGGAATACTAGGGAAAATGGGCAGCATTTTTTGGATGTTCACATGCCTAAAAAAACCCAGTTTATGTTTACCTGACAGTGGCCTCTTGTGGCCATGTCAAAGATGCCTTAAGTTGTTATATCTATGCAAAACATCTTATGGGGGAGTCCGAAGTGGATGGATGGGAAAGGGTTAACAAAGAATTTTTGAGACAAACTTGTTGTTCGAATCAGTTCTTTTTAGCTATTGGCTCCTTGTGGGTGGCTGGGCCACTACTTTAGTCCAGACTGCAAGTCACAATGTGTTTTAGAAAGATGACTGTGACATTTTGTACAGACATTTATGTTCTCCAGAGAATGAAGGCATGTCTCTTTATTAATCCCCCAACTTTTCCTCTAGTCCCACAATGTGGTTGACATTTTCAATTTTAGTGAATCATCCCAATATCTATTGAATGCTTACTACGAAATTCGATACAGATATAAATGGTGTCCAGAGGATGAATCCTAATGACTTTAGTGAGTCCCTCACCTTTAATATAGCACTACTAGCAGGTTAAATTTACTTTTACCCCTTGAAATATCTCAATATGTACAAACATTCATAGTGAACAGTGAACAGTATGTCAAAACTTGTAATCTTGATCAGAATGAGAATCAGAACTTCTCAGTCTAGGATCAAAATGATCTCACTGTCTTTGTCTGAGTATTACAAAACATTGTCAGGTTGGATCATGATGATGAGGACATGACCAGACAGGAATTTCCAAATCTTGAGTCCCAGTCCACAATCTGAACAGGAAGAAGAATGGGGCAGACAATTTCACAAAAGGACCTAGTGGTAGCGCAGCTTTTGCTTCCAAATATAAGTATACATTTGTCTAATATGTAGCATTTGAAAGACTATATGAATGGCTACCAACATGTTGTGCTAGCCAGTTACTTGCAGTGTCAGCTACTTTAAACAAGGGCAAAAGGATTGCTAGCTTAGTGCTCTAACTTAGCCTGTGACACATTTAGAATCATTACCACTTGTCATTGTGGCTCTGTTTCCAATTTAAAATTTATATTTTAAAAGGTCATTATTATGGTTTTGTGTTTCTCTGTTATTTACCACAGTGTTAACAAACTTACTTATAGCATTCTTTCTCAGGCCTGGAACCATTTTCTGACAGAACAGAGAGCCCATGCTGGAGAAGTGAACCTGGTGAATTGAAAATAACTCCAAGTCACTTAGTTGACAACTATGCTCGTAAGTGCAGTGAAACCTTTGCCAGTAAAAAGCTCTTTTAAAAAGCACTTTTAGTAATGAAAAAGAAACAATAACAGTACTGATGAAGAACAGAAACTATAAGTAGTAGTATCAATAAAATCTTAACAATAGTCATCCCTAAACACGAGTTTAACACTACATTTATTGAAAAACATATTTTAAAAAAACTCACTACATTGAAAACCTCATCACTCAAACATCAGTCAACATCACTTAAGCTGCTGAGAAACTCATCAAGATCGATGGTGGTAGCTGTCTTTCAAATTTTCTCAAACATTGGCGGGATTTTGGATATATATAATCTATTCATCTAATATTTATCTTGATTATTGGACCATTGGTTGGTGTTGTTCGACAGGAGAGGGGACAACGCAGAGGAAAAGAGAGCATAGCTGAAGAGATGGGGAGACCACATGAGAGATGCAGAGCAGAAAATAGGAGGAAAACATGTTATGGGAATCTGAATAATCATTGTCATCAAGTCAAAAAAATCATTAGCTCTTTGCAATCTTTGTATTAAACAAGAATTGTGTAAAAGTCTGTGCATATATTTTTCTGTAATGGTTTTATTCTGGCATTCCACTAGAGTAGCTGTGCATGATTCACAGTTTTTAAAAAGTCCTTATTATCGTATACTGGCCCATTATGAAGCCCCTCAGTTTATCCTCTGTCTGAAACAAGCTTTTTTAGTCCCTGTCTCTTTAAGGCCCTCCTCTCTAAAAGCCCACTTCTTCCTGATTGGATAACCTCCCGGAAGCCTGCCTAGGGGCTTGTGCACCAGTTGTAACCTGTTTTCTTAAGTGCTGCGAGCCTGCAGCACCTCATTCTCTTGCCGGTTTGCTAGACAGCGTATGACAGCTTTAACTTATCTTGGAAAATAACACTAAATTTAATAAATTTACTGTATATTATATCACAAATGACACAAGAATTAGGTTGGAAATAAAGTGGCAGATGCTGTTCACTGCTCTTTCTGGGGGCCAGTGTAAAAACCAGATATGGTCAGGGATCTACTAGGGGTCCCACTGGTACAAAAACACACAACTTTCATAACTTTATTCACCGATTTTGGCAAAAGGAGATCATATTATATAGTTTCCAGATGGCCAGATAGCTTTAAAGGAACCGATAACCGTAACATTAGCTGCCGTTAGCTAGTTATCTCAGTTATCCATGGAACTAGTGGCACTATTAGCTTAGCTTATTCTGCCTAGAGTTCGGGCATTGTGGGAGCGTTGGTGTTTATACCAGTAGCACAGGAGATTTGGTTTTCAGGCCTGGATATGAGCTCTCAGTCCCAGCAGAGTCAGCTAGCTAAAAGAGCCTCTAGCTGCACAGCTAACTGAGCTATCTAACAAAAACTAAGTAACTTTTCTTGACATAGCATATCTTTTCATAGCATAAAATAACTTTGACCACATATTGAACAACTTCCAAAAACTTGCAGAGTAATCTTTTTTTAGTAGTTTCCAGGCTGGTGAAAGTGCTATGAGCAGAGCTGTGGCAACCATGTAATTTGTGTGTTTGCTGTGCCAGGACCAGATGACCCTATAAGAACATCCATGCCTAGCTGAGGAAAGTAAAATAAAAACTATGGAAACCTAGTATTCAGAGCAGTGTGAAGCCTGAGATTTTTGCTCACACAGGTTTACTTTGACATATATTTACCTCATTATTCGAATAAAGAGGGGAGGTCACTAACTAGTTTGGTGGAGCTGCTGTGTCAAGGCACTGTTTTTTTATAAGGGTTACAAGGGTCATAAGCCAAAAGATTGGGGACCACAGGTTAAATATATAACAGTGCATGTGTGTGTTTTATGTAAAATCTTACATTGAAAAGTACCAAGTAACTATAATCAAATGTAGTGAAGTAAAAATGATTTTTCTCAGAAATGGAGTTGAACTTTTAAGTAGCATGAGATGGAAATACTCAAGTATAGTACAAGTACCTCAGATTTGTACTTAAGTACAATACTTGAGTAAATGCACTTACCGTAGTTACATTCCTCCAGACAGAGATCTGCCAGTCACATCCTCCTCTTCGCTTCAGTCCCTCTTACCCTCTCATCCTGTCTACTTCTGGTTGGCATCACTTCCTTCCCCCGCTCTCCTTTTGTCTGCCTCTTTAATGTAATCATTCACCAGTGAACTCAGGAAACCCAGACACTTATTGGGTTGCAAGGACAAAGGAAGTGCATATGCCCACTCACACACACAGGCAAGACGACATGCTATCACTGTGTGGCTGACACCATGACCACCTGCTGCTGCTGAGACTGATTGAATTTCCCCCAGATTAACTTTCAACTCAATCCCTATCCTCACCCAGACACCCTTTAAACTAAAGGAGGGAAACACTAAGTGATGTGAGTTAGGATTTTTCCTTTCGCTCATCTTCATCTTTCTTAATTGTGTTCCCTGCTTGGCTATTAGAGATAATTACAGCCAATTGTACCCCAACCCCCAAGGAGAAGTTAACAATGACCAAGGTGTCAGCTCTTAGCCTCAGATATTTATTTAGCAGGGCTCAGGAGGCACTTTGCAAAATGAAGAGAGGGCTGCTCTTCACTCACTAAATATAGTAAGTATTGACTCTGATACACAGAATTTTAACCCAGGTACTCTGATTAAGTTGGCCTTTTGATTCACTGCAAGTCTATAAAAGAGGAAAAAGCATAACAAAACACAGCACATTAAAAGATAAGGCTAGTGGTTTATTTTTCTCATTGTCTTCTTTTTGACTTCCCTAGCATCTCTGGGGTACTCAGACCCAAGGCCATTACTCCTACTGATGATGAAAATCTATAGAACATGTCACCAATGTATTGCTTAATTTGTTTAGCCTTGGTTCTCAAGTGAGTATTTATGGCAGTCACACGTTTTTTGTGGGATTGGCTTTAAATAACTTTGTTTTCATCTAATGAAAGATGTCACCCATTGTTACAATTAAGCTACATTATAGATACATTTTATACTAGTTAGAATTCCATGGCAGAGAGAAATAAGATCCATCAGGCTTTGGATACATGGACAACAACTTATATTAGGATCAATCATCAATCATTTTTGTATTTTCTTAGGATCTGAAAAATACAGAATATTGCAGCCTTGTCTTTTAAATATGTATATTTTTATAGAGAGCTGTACATTTACTGAACTGAACTGAACTTTTATGTTAAGTTTACAATGATCCAATTTGCCTGGGTATCTCACACATGCCTTTGGTGTGAGAGACCCAGGTTCAGTTCCCACTGCGACCCAAGACACTTAATCCATCATTGCTCCAGAGGCGTGCGACCTCAAACATGTATAGCAATTGTAAGTCGCGTCAGCTAAATGAGTTATAGTAAAAAATGTAATTTATGATCCAATTTGAGCTGAGTTGGTATGGAGTTTTCATTTGATCTCTCTGAAGAGGGAAAGACATTTGTCCAAAGGTTTTTTTTTTCCAAAAGTCCATCTTAAAGTTGCTCATAGATGCACCCTGAGTTACTGAGCCATGAAGCTGCATATTTCATCATGTTACAGATGGTTATTGCTGCATTTATGTATATGTTTAGGTTCAAATGAAATAATCTGTCACGATCCTGTCCTGAGCTTGTCTGTGTTACGTTATTTTGGCCATGCCTTCTGTATTTTGATATTGCTTTCTCTGTGTCTGGGTTTTGGGTGTCAGTCCTGTATGTTTGTTCAGTGTGGTGGTTCTGATTTGTCCCGTCTCAGTGTCT
>JAPMOB010225216.1:0-16535 GCA_029875015.1 Lepomis gibbosus | reverse complement strand
ATGATGTTCCGGACCTTCGCTTCGGGAAATTTTCTCTAACTGGACCTCTTTGAATTCTAATTGAATACCCCTGCTCTAGAGGTAAATGAGAAAATAGTTTTTGTGATTTAGTTGAAGTGATCCTTTAATTTCTACCTTAGCATTTTAAGGAGAATGTGAATGTGTACTGACTGTCAGCAGGCAGGTAGTAGACTAGCGAGGCCAGGAAGGAGATGAGCACGCAGGGAATGATGATGTTGACGATGTAGAAGAGAGGTTTGCGTTTGATGACCAGGTAGAAGGTGATGTCCTGGTGCTTGTTGCTCTCCATGGGAATGTGTTTGTAGGTGTTTCTCTTGGCCGGACGGTGGATGATCTCCCACTCGCCGTTCTCTGTCCAATCCATCAAAATACAACCCAGAGAATAAGGAACAGAGAGATAGAATAATAGATTATTAAGCTGCAGCCAGGACTAACCCTTTAGGTCATGTCCTTAGTTTTGGAAATTGGGAGATGACAAAATAATGAGTTTCTGTTCTATAACTTCAGTTTAAACCTTGTGGGTTACTAAAAGTTGATAATTGTCCTGCAAAAACTTAAGTTGAATTAATATAAAATTAAGGGAATTGCCTCAGAAAGAAAATAATAAATGACATGAATCTAATGTAGAGTTGACTTTACATAGAAATCTTTTTAAAGTGTTTTCATCATGAAGGGAAAAACATTGTCCTCCATATGTCCTCACGACTCTTAAAAAGAACTGACTCAATATTCTTTATTTTAGCCTGGACATTTGGTGAATTCCAATGGGTCACATTTACCTTGTTCACAAAAACACAGCAAATAATAATATCATAAGATGTGTTATTACATCAAATGTGAAACGTTTCACAAGTTGTGATGTGTTAAAAATTTCAAACCTATAAGATACATTTGAATGTTTTCTTATTAATTACTTTTGTTTGCTGCCCCTTTCTTGATTTGATATTAAAATGCAGAAAGGTTATTATCATATACTGTATGTTGATAAAATAAGTTATCAGTGGTTTTTCACCATTCCCTGCATTGTTGAAGACACCCAACAGTTCGCATGTTAGATAACCCATAACTCTGTGTGAGAGGTAGACTGGGAGGACACGTACCAGTAAAGCCTTCAGGGTCAATGATGATCCACTCCACCGTCCATTTGTTTTTTTCGTCTGCCGGGTCTGCTTCTTCCTTCAGCAGCATCCTGATTTCTTTTGCATTGTAGGTCAGAGAGCTGCAAAGCAACGTGGGAGATGGTGTTTAAATTTGATGATTATTATCCAGAGGAAAAGTTCAGGTTAAGGCCGCAATCCATTAGCTGATAAATCTCCTTCAAGTTCGTATAAAAAGAATAACACAATTACATGAAAAGTGCGGTTGTTCTAAACTAAAAAAGTGAAAATTTAATTACCTGACAGTTGTTTTGCTTACACACAAACATGTATCAGTGTAACAGCGATAACCCCAAATTTAACACACCTGCTCCCCATTCACACCCGAGACCTTGTAAACCAAATTCCTGTTAAAACTAGTATTCAGATATGTTGAGTATTTAAAGTATAATTCAACACATAGGTACATTAAACATGTTTGGTTTGAGCGCCTTACGTGAATTTGAGCGTGCAGTTCTGCCAGTCGAAGGGGAAGTAGTTGACGTTTATGGAGCAAGATGAGCGGAAGATGGCGGGAGGTAACCAGTAGCAGAGACCAGTATAATCCACCAGTACGTTACTGTAGTAGGCCACCTGGAACTGGGCGTCGTTACTGGCAGACAGAGAAGGCAGGTAGGATCACACACTGGAGTTACAAGAGAAGTGGAGCTAAAAATTGTGCTTGTGTGATAATAACAATCTCAACTCAAGGTCCATTTAGTAGCTGTTCTGGAGCTTTCGATCATATAACTCCAGCTGCTGCTGATGCTGATCAAATATCTGATTGAATGATCCAGAAATTGTTTGTCTGATGCATGTTTTTCTGCGAGCTCTGTGAAAATTATACCATAGGTTTGTCTCTTGCTGTCGGACTTTCCCACAAGCAATACCAAGCAAAAGGTTTCAAAACAGGACCTGCTCTCACTTCATGATCCCACAATGTTAACTTTACTAAAACTATCAGATGACATGGTGTCCACCTCTATGTGAGTTAAATTGAAATGTGTCACTCAACTTTAAGTTTTAAAAAATGGTTGGTGTGGGCTGTCTTTTAAATAAATGTAGCCTTTTAGCCAATCTCCATGACATTGGGGCAGAACTTGTTTTGGCTGCATTAAGCTGAAGGGAATACCATCTAATTTTTGTGATTTTAGGAAGTTCTTTAAAACTAAAAATAATTTAGTTACATTGTGAGGCTTAAATTAGATGCATAGTTTCTCATATTTTTATATTTAAATAAAATAAATAGTGTCCTTAATCCTCTTGAATTTCTGAAGTTTCCTTTGCTCTGAAACATTACAGACCAGTTTCACAAGCATGCACTTTCACTCAAAAGGATTATTCTTGATTGTGGAACATGAAAAGAGTCCAACAAATCCTTCTGAGTGCAATTGTAATAAAAAGTAAGTGCCTTGTGTTTCTTACAGATGCTACAGGTTTTTATTCTCCACACGTGTTATTAACTAAGACGGAAAATGAATCTCACTTGTTTTCCAGCACAATCTCTGGCAGCCACACCATGCTGGTGGGCAGACGAAGCATTTCGATGCCGTCAAACTCTGTCGTATTCCAGGAGAGCCGGTAGTCGGTCCACGACTATCACCACACACAAACACCGAGAATCATTACAAAGAAAGAATTTAGGAAGAAAGGTTTGCCTTTAATGTAAAGTGAAAGAGTAACTTATACTGTCATTTACTTACATGATCTATCCAAACATTCGTCAGCAGTGTCTCATCTACTTCTTTCTACAAATGAAGGAGAGCAAATCATACAGATTAAAAGAGGACCAACTCTTTGTCCTGCCCTCCTCTAATTTCTTCACCTTCTTACCTAGTTATCTTTACTTTCTTTCTGTAACCTGGATTTATTTTTGAATCTGATTTTGACCATTTGATTAATCTTCAACTCTGAAGCTGAAAAGAGTCTTATTTGAAAATGTTACCAAACATAAACCCACATTATAAACTATTCAGGATGGAGGCAGGTGAAGGGGCATTTATTTTTAATTCCAAATGGATCTCATGCACCTTTAAATCCTGGGTGAGACTATGTTACATGATAGTTAAAAGGATTATTTAGAGGGAAAAAAACGTATGCTGCCACTCAAAGTAAAAACATTAAAATAATTTTTTTTGTTTCTGCAGGACAAAGTATCAAAGGTAGGCTGCATGTTGAGCTGCCCTTAGAAAGGATCCTTTTCCAAACAACACACACACACACTGTCTGTACCAGAGAGATGAGGTTGGAGAGAGTGAGTGCGAGATAAACGTCGACGGCGTCCTGCTGCCTCTCAACTGGACGCAGCTCTTTGTTGTATCCTCGGTCTTTAATCAGGTAGTTGATCAGACGCTCCTCCTCGTTCCTGCCCCAGCACTCTGACAAACATTTTGACAGACGTGAGTTCACATTTAAGTCAACACAACATACACATTTTGTCAATATGACATACTAAACTACTGGAGTCATGAATCCACAAAACCCACAGAACAAGCACAAGCTTACAGGTTTAAGACCACAAATAATCCCCAGCTCAATACAGCAAAACGTGAATGCTATTGCACACCATATCTCCTTTTGGTCAGCTATATACATCCTCCTATAATACATAATGTCCATCTCGAATATGAGTTCACAACTTGTGCAGGGCATGTAGCTAGAACACAAATAAATAAATGTCAGTATTGGAAGAAGTACTGCAATACCACAATTTAAAGTCTGTTAAAAGCAAAACACCTGCATTCAAAATCTTCATGTAAAAGTCAGGGAAAGGTGTAAAAAGTTAAAGCAGTCAGTATAACATATAATAATATAACAACAGATCCTATTTCGCTGCATTATGTTAGATTATTACTATTGGTGCAGTAAGATGCATTTTAATATTGTAGCTGCCTGTATACAAGCTCATTTTATTCATTTATATTGTTGGATGGTTTAATTAGCTGTATAACAATGTCTCATTATAAGCTTTTAAAATCTTCATCTGTAAAGTAACAATTAACTACACGTACTAAATACATGTAGTGGAGTAAAAAGTACAATAAATCATGTGGTGGAGTAGGAGTAGAAATAAGTAAACGGAGTGCAAGTAACTCTGCATTTATCAGTGGTGGAAACTAAGTGACAAAGTACATTATCTCAAGAACAATTCCTCCTCATGCGATATTACTTTATACAATAGAAGCCAACTGCAATTGAAAGAAATACAACTAAATCTTATTTGAAGTGTCCAAGAAAGCAGACATATAAGAATAATAACTGATTTCATGTAAAAGAACATTTTTAAAGTCCATGTTTTCACCTTTAAATCATGTGTTCATGTTTATGTGTAAACATACTGTAAATAAAGCATTCATTGGCACTCACACACACACACACAGGATAAAAACAGCGTCTGAGCTTGTGTGAATACTTTCATGCCGGTCATATTTCAGGGTTTGATGGCAGCTGCTCTGTGGGTCAGAATACTCCACCAGCTATCTACACTGCGAGTAACACTTCTAGTTCACCACACAGCCATGTTGGTTTGTTTTTATTCTCACTTGTATTGAAATTATGAAATCAAAGTCCAGTCAGGGTCCTCTGGTCCAATACGCCGAAGGTTGCTATCTTATTCTTCATTTAAAGGACTAATGTAGCGTTGAAATTATCCGATTGTTTATACAATTAACTGATTAATGTTTTGATCTTTAAAATGTCATAAAAAAGTTGTAGTTCAAGTGTAAAAAAGTACAGGCGGACATCTGAAAACAGCTTGAAACCAGATTTTTAAGGCATTTATCCTTTAAAAAGGATTTTTTTTTATCAATTGTCAAAATTGTTACAGATGAATTTTTAGAGTTTTTGGATACTTTTTACAACAATCTGTTGGTCAAATTTAAAACAACCAGTAACTCACCAGATGAGAGCAGAGAGAGCAGGAACACGGCGCCCAGAGCTGCATGCTGAAGCTTCATGGCTGACTGGAAGTGAGAAGTCCGGCGTCCTTTTACCCACTGACCTTCAGCCAAAAGACTGAGACTGAGTGACAGGCAGCAGCTGCAGAAACACTGAGGAGAGAAAATAGAAAACACAGAGCAGGCCTGAACAGCCGGCTGCCGCCACCTCCACTCTGTACGGGAAACAGAGAGAGGAGGGGGTCAGATACAGAAATAACATCATTTCAAAGATTTGAACTAAAGGGAAGATGCTAAACCACTGAGCAGGTCACTATAAACTCACACCTGTATAAGGATTTTATAAGCACATCAGAGAACAGAAATTTAACCAACAAATATCAAAGTGCTTTTAGGTTTTACTTTTATATTAAATGCACCTCTGGTTGACAGTCACTCTCTCCCTGACCTTTGCAACGCAAACATCCCCAAACCGAGCTATTAACTAGTCACCTGCTCTAAGTTTTAAACTCTGACACAACTGAAGTGATTTTTTGTGGCCTTAATGTAGAAAGGGAGAACCTATACACTAATCTGTGTATCTGAATTTGGATTTAAAGACCCAGACGTGTTAATACCGAGGTAATTAAGGATGAAGTAAAAACACGGTTGACAATAGAAAGAAGTACCTGCAAAATACTGTATTTAAAACGTTAATAGCATTGCAGACAGATTAACTTAGCAGTATGTAAAGTAGGTGCTTTTCTGAGTGATGATCTGCCTCTTTAAATTACAAAATATCTATTGTGGTTGTTTACCTGTGCACTGCTGTTTTGTTTTGTTTGGTCTCCATGTTATATGCGGTGTAGAGTAAATAAATCTGAATCTGAGTATTTTTTTTCCCACAAAAGAAAAAATCCAGGATTATTTTATTTTTCCCCAGTTAATTATACACAGCAGCAACCAATTGACCATACAGTTATGAAAGTGGTTAAATAATACTTATTGTGTGTTTCAAAAAATGAAATATCAAACATTATATCCTCTAACCAAACAATAAGGTGTAGACTGATTGTGCCTAGATTTAATACTTAACAATTATGATAAGGAAAAATAATCTATAAATATGCAAATATTGATAATTTTAAGAGTTTAACTGCTGAACGCAAGATGCGTCCTACGTCACTGAAAAGTCAGTGCCCAGTGCCTGTGCACTGGAGACTTCACCCCATCAGTTGCACCCCGATTGGCTCCAAATTTGTTGAATCCTGTACAAAAAAGCAGCAGACGAATGTGAAAACTCTGCACAACCACCATTCTGCACACTGAAGGCCAAACATCCAGTGACGAAACAAAAAACAGAGATTTTTGAGCGAAGGGAGAACCATGCATCTAGTCACATTGACAGTGATCCTCATCGAGCAGGACTGCCTATATTATGGTCCACTTGTGATTTTTTAAGTTATGTTATTTTGATCACAGGTTTTAGAAGTCAAACTGTGTATCCTGATGGTGGCAGCTGCCTCACCTAGAAATGTTTATCTTTCCTGTTTAACAAAGTAATTTCTTACTGTTGGCAAACAACAGCCTCATCGCTGAATCTGTACAACAAATTCAGTCTGATATATTTGAACTTTGTACATGACTTTACATAATAACCTTAAGACTCCATGACATCTGGTGTGTTGGTCGCCTCACAGATCAGAAAGCTGCAATTTCCGTTTTAAAGTTAAACAGTTTTTTTATTGCCATCACAGCAGGTAGGAAGAATTTCAAATTAAAAGTTTTGTCATTTAAACTGTAAGAAATAACTAAGACACCAGAGAAAATGTGCATCATGATCTTACTTGAGGTCACTGGGTGTTCCCGATACATTCTCCTTTGGACAAAATTGTGTCAACGGGGAGTTTGCAGACTCAAGCAGATCTACTTTAGGGAAGGTGACTGATTGACTATAGAAGGCACACACACTTTTAACATTTAACTTGGACTTACATACAGATCCATCATTTATTTACTAAACATTACAAACACAGACACGACACGCAAAGACTTCAACATGACCTCCACTTTAAATACACGTTTAGTTTAGTATATTTCATTGTGTTTAATTATAAAAAAGTTCTATACGTTTAAAAATTAAGATCATAGTCCATAAAGTGTTTTTAAAATCTAGAATCACAGAGCGTGCTCAGAGCGACAGGTTGACGTCGCTCTTCAGCTTGCCGCTGCTGAGGCTGTGGATCATGGAGATCATCGCAGAGTGTTTGTTCAGCTCGTCCTCCTTCTGCTTTAGCTTCACCTCCAGCTGGCTCTTCTGCAGCTCCAGAGACGACGCCTGGAAAACGGGAAAAGATTCAGTTCTCTGCAGCTTTGTGTCGAGGTATGATTTACCTATTTACTATTTATGCCCGACGTGATGAATACAGGACACTTTTTTTTAGGAACAACCCAAAACTTTTTAAGAACTTATTTACTGGTTTTATGTTTTTAAATTTCTTTGTTAACACTAAGCACTTTTACTGCTATGTGTATAACTTTTTACATATTTCCAACGTAGGACAATAAAGACTGAATTCACTTCACTTTAACTGAAACAAATGCTTCAAAGAAAACTTTTGAAAAGTTTTGAACCAACCATGATTGACATAATTTATTCAGACTTTGAAGCGTTTCCTCCTGCATATCGGTCTGTTGCTGTAGTTCAGTAAACAACGGGTTTGTTAGAAAAGAGAAGAAAATCGAGCAAACTACAGGAAAAAAAAACACACTGTGTCAGTGGTTTTCAAAGTCTGAGACTGTGGGCCTCCCCTCAAACAAAGCTTGGAAAAAAGCGACCCCTCACACCCTCTAAGTTTCACTCAATTCCTGGATACCTAAGGAATCATGATGTTAATTGATCACACTAATATTGCTGTGTGACATAACTTCAGACTCAATCAAATACATAACAAAAGGTCCTGAGGCCTTTATTAGTTAATCGCATGTTTTATCACATTTAAATTCTATTATCATCATCATCATTATTTAACTCTTAACTGTTTCAAGTCCGTATGAACAATGATCACAATTCTTACCAGTGTGTCTTGATTGGAAATCAAATTAATGCAAAGAAAGTTAGTTTCTGAACCTTATTTCATATCTAAAGATGTGCAAAGAGACTGAAAAAAACAATCAATGTCTTCAGAAATATAGTCTTCCTTAAGCTTGCTTTCAAAAAAAAATCTACAGCAAAAGTGCATGTACAAAACGTACACACATTATAATAAAGTGCATAAGAAACAAAATACTCTGTAGCTTGCTGTAGACAGCATTTGCTTCAGGTAGGAGTATGCGCGCAACAACTGTCCCCCTTGACAATATGTACGACTTGTCAAAATAGTAGCGGCCAAAGATCTTTTAGCAAAGATTCTTTAGTAACAGCACCAGTTGCGATGTAAAATAAGACTATTTGCCACACGCGATTAATACAATTAAAACGCATTATGATCGTTACTTAATCTCATCACGATTAACGCGTTAATGCTGACAGCCCTATTTTTTTTTCTTTCAGTGAGCTTCCCCTCAAACTATTTGGAGCCCCGCCCCCCAACTTTAAAAACCTCTGCCCTAAGTAGACAGATAGCAGATGAAGTTATAAATAAATGAACTGGAGGTGTGAGCAGACTGAACAAACCTGTCCAGGACACATGACGCACATTTAACGTTTGTGTTTTTCTACCTAGACACAAACTCTTCATTACCTTGATGCTGGCATCCTTCCTGGCCTGCTCCGTCTTGTTAAGTTCCTTCCTCAAAACATCCACCGTCTCCTCCAGATCTCTCCTCTCTTGATCCTTTTCCTCCACCTTCCTTACCTCGGCCCGCAGCTCACCACGCAGACCTGACAGGAACATTTATCGAAGCAGATTAGGGTTGAACATCGGGGGGCGAGGTCCCAAACTAATCATGTTTTTAAAAAATTAACTGACACACTAAACGAATGCCAGCAGCTCTAAGACTTATTTAAGCTGACAGATGCTGATGTCTGACCAACCTGCGATGTCACTGTTCTTCTGCTGCAGGTCTGACTGGAGGGACCTGATCTCTTCCCCTCTCTCTTCCAACACCGACGCCATCCTGAGAAAGACAGAGACAGAATTTGGAGAGGCCGTTGCCACCTGGACCTGCGTGGGCTGCTGCTTGCTGTATTTATATAAACAGCACTGCTAAATGATGTGTGTCTGCATTACTTTTCGTGCTGCAGCTGCAGCGCTTCGTGGTTCTTCCTCAGGCTGTCGTTCTGTTTGGTGAGCGAGATGTGAGCCGCCTGCAGCTCCTTCAGCAGCCGCTCACTCTCATTGAACCTGCACAGAAAAACAACCTGTTACAACACCTGAAAACCACTGCACAGCCAGCAAACCTGAAGCCTTCAGGGTGTCTTCACCCCTTCGGCCTAAACCTCTATAATATATCTATAATATATCTAAAAAATGAAGACACTGCTGGAGCAAATCTGGTGATGCCTCGGTGTTATTTTCAAACCCATAATTTTAGTCTCTTAGAGAAAATACTGCTTAAAGTCGCTCTGGTGACTAGCGAGTCCAAATGATCTGAGTATTTTTAACTTTATCTAAATAAGGTGAACTGATTGTGTGATTCTTTTTTGATGGTCTTAATAGTTAAGAACTCATGAAGAAATAACCAAGATTTGTTTTGATCAACAGGAGGAGCTACTGGCTGGTAGACTCCAACATCCATCTTCTGTCACTCATAAACCCTGGCAGAAATGTTGGATCAGGCATGTAACACATTGCTTTTTTTTATTAGAATAATCGGCTGGATCACTAATGTGTTGGATCTAATCCTGCAGGCTGCCTAAGCTCAGAGTTCAATAGACATTTTGGTCAAAGAATGACAGAAACCCAGTAGGGACACTAAACTCTACAATTATTTTTTATTAAGAGTATAGTGACATTTATGTCACAGTTGTATCAGTACTTCCCAGCTGCAACAACAGCAATTATTTATTTATATAATTAATCAATTAACGTGAGATTAGATCAGATCCAGATGTGGCATAAGACTGATAGAAAAACTAAAATGAATTCCTTCTAACATCAACATTTGCCCATTATGAGATGGGCTTTCCAGCTACTGTGGCTCGCAGTAGCTGAATTCAATGTTTTATGAGACCCTTAGATGTAATTTATATGAATCTGTTGTTTCCTCTATCCATCGGGCCTGTCTGCCTCTGACCTGTTGAGCAGGGCGTTGTAGGCTCCTTTCAGGGCCTGGTGTTCCTCCGAGTCCTGCTGCAGCCTGGCGTTGTGCTGCAGCAGCTCCTCCATGTCGGCCTTGGAGCGCTCCACCTCCAGCACCTGGCTGCTCAGCTCGCCCTGCAGATCCTCGCGCCGACGCTCCGCCTCCTTCAGCAGGCAGCCCAGCTTACAGGCCTGCACACGAAAGAAACGCAGAGCGGATCAATAAAGGTCGGCAGTGGGGATATTTAGGGTGAGGATGGTGAGACTGCCTGGACTGCTGACTGCATCAGCTCTGTTGTACTACTACATGATCCTTCTGAGCCTTGTTGCTTGATAAGTGACTCAAATGACTGATTAATACATTTTTCTGTCAATTGTATTAATCAGCTAATTGTTTCAGCTCTATTATTACAGGTGAAAATGAGGAACTCAGTGGCAATATTTGTATCAGCATCCTCCTGTCCAGCTAGCTTCAGCCTTATTCCTGTCCCAGTCTGTGTGAAACGCTCCGGTGGAAGTGTGTGAATGTTACCTCGGCCTCTGCTTGAGCTCGTTGGACGCGATACTGAGCGATGAGACGGTCGGCCTGAGAAAGAGCCAGAGCCTTTGCCTCCAACAGGTCCTGGAGTCGACTCTCTTTAGACTGACGGGGAGACACAAAGACATGTTACTCTTCAAAAAACTGAGCCAAGGATCATTTTACAAAGTAAACTGAATCATCCACTTTCGTCATAATTACAGAAATCTAAGTTTTGTAATCCAGCTAGTTACAGTTTACTGGTCAAACAGGAAACACAGACAACCTTTAACAATCAAATGTGATTTCATGTTTCTATCCTGCTTCACATCTTACATTTGTCCTGTAATGTTCAGTTCTTTAGGAATTGATTCAAAGTCTATGGTCATTTTTGAGGCAGCAGTTTTGCTTTGATGTTACAGGAGATTGAATTATCTTAATAGTAATTTCTTATTCATGTAATATTTTGTCGCCCCATGTATGAAAAATATGACAAAAATGTGCAATATTACACTTTAAATACTTAATTTATTGCAATTAAACACAACATCAGCATAAACTGGAACCTTCGATAAACAGCAGGATTTATTCTAAGGTTTAAAAAACAAAGCAAGAAAAGTTCCTTCAATCACTTCCACTGTTTTAACAGCAATATGAGTAAAATAAAAAAATATCAAATATTCATCAGGTTAGCTGCCAAGTGAACGTCTAGTAATAAATCCTCCTCTTTCGTCAGACAAACACACTCACCGCAAACGCAGAGAGCTTCTGTTCATAAATGTCGATGATCTCAGAGACGTGCGAGTCCTTCGCCTGTTCCTGCAGCTACAAACAACAGAAAGACACTTTCACACACTCAGACACTGTCAACAGCTGAAAGCACAAGATCATGTTTTCACCAGGCTGTTTGGCACCAGGACGTTTGTTACACCATTTTTCTTTAACTGAAAAGAGTAAAAATATTCTACAGCTTTACAACTTCTGACCAACTAGACGATTGTTCCTAAACTTTTTAGCTTGTGACGCCTTAAAACGTTATTATAGTCTATTTGTGACCCCTTGACGCTGGATGCACATAAAAACCGCTGTTGAGCTGTTAATCAAAGAGTCATTTTGTCCTCTTAGGCTGTTTTATGTGAATACTTTTAGGGCGTTGAAGCTTATCGTCTTGTGACTTTAACTTATTTTGCGTTCCCTGAGAGGTTTTTTTTTATCCCACAATTGGAGCCACTAGTTGACGTGTCTCCAGAATTACACTACATGCTGACACGTCTGACTGTAAGATCACTGTGAAACTACAAAAGTTAAAATAAAAGTTGAGAACAGATGAGTGAGGATGGTTGAACTCGCTTCATGTTAATGACCAGTGTTATTCCGCATGGTGAACACTAGGCGTCGCTCTAAGGCTTCATTTGACAGTCTGCACTACGCTGCACCTCTTAATTTTAAACGTTTTTAACAATGTCTGCATTTAAAATGATGCATTTACACAAAATGATCCAAAGTGCCAGTAGATCAACGACCCAGTGACCTAAAATACCAACAAAAAGTCAAAACAGAAAACACATTCCTGTAAGAGTGCTTTGATAATGCGGACGGTAACCTCTAATTAAATCTGAAAAAGTGAAGCACTAATCTCAGCAATCTAACTTTCCAATATCAGTGCATCCTTTTTTCCCAGCACACCAAACTCTACCTCTAAGCCATTCTGTATCTTTTCAACCAGACTGTGCACACTCCTGCTGGAACCACTGGAAGAGTCCAGGACGCTGGTGTTCGTCCTGGAGAGCGGGACTTCCTGCACCGCAACACGTTTGACGGACAGCTCAGCCTCCCTTTGCCGATAGGCGTTGTTGGCGGCGATACTTTCTCCCAGACTTTAGAAATATTGAAAGTTTGATTAACAACAGCAGAGTGGGGAAACTGAGGAGTACTTTGTATTCACATAATCCATTTCAACACCAGTAGACAGACATTTCTACGAATTCTTGTTTTCAGTTGGATGATCTAGTATTTTTCCTTCAATCTTGAGTCTAAACAAGTGAACAGATGCTACAACAGGCTGCAAATAAAAAACATAGGTGTACAACTTATTTTAAAATGAAAACTAAACTAAATTTTCACTTTTAAAGAATTTAGATTTACAATAGATACATTTTAAGACTTAAAGCTAAGATTGGAAAATTGGAGAAACTAGGAAGAGACAGCTAGATTTATAAAAAGTACTGAACTGAAAAATACCCCCCCCTCTCTTCAGGCCTCCCTCCGAAACCAGTTCCCCAAAACACACTGTGTCCTCAGATTTCAGTATTTATGTATGTTGGTTAGCTAAATATCTTCATAAAACCTATTAGCATAAAACTATGAAAATATGAACCAGGTTGTAAAAAACAGAATATTTTAAACCAAAAGTGTTGCTTAAAATAAGGTATGTATATAAAAAGGTACACTTCAAGCCATCAGCATTCACATTGTTGGTTTGGGAGATGAATTATAAAACAGATGAGTCACTCTTGAAATGACTGGCAGCTGTGGGGTTCAGATAACAGCAATTCACTTCTAGGAGAGAAACTTGAAATGATGGTTTCGACAGTGACTCACACCAGTGAGGGGAAGTCTGGCAGGGGCGTGGCTTCAAACAACAGAGTGAGTCCAGTCTGAACGTGCTCTCTGTGGTGGGACGTCAAGGCCAGAGAGAGAGGAGTCACGATCCTCTGGTCCTGGAAAGCAGCACACAACAGGAGGGAAAGCAGACGATGAAGCACAGTGTAGGAAAGAGGTGATGAGTGTGTGGGCTTTTCTTTACAGGAGCCCACTAAACTCGTGGGGTCTGACACCTTTATGGGGACCAAAATGCTGGACCCCAAACGTTTAAAGGGCTCGTTAAAGGTTAAGACTTGGTGTTAGGCCTAAGCTTGATTTATACTCCTGCGTCGCCTCTATGTGCGACGCAGCCATCTATTTGTGCGGTGTCGATTCCATGCAGAAGTATAAATCAAACCTTCGTTGGAATGGTAAAGGTTCTGGGGTAAGGGTCTAGGGAATGCAATATGTCAATGTCGGGGCCCTTCAAAGATAGTGACACCAGGTTGTGTGTGTACCTGTAACATCCTGTAGAAGCTGGTCTCCATGTCCTTCACCTGTTGCCTCAGTTTGCTCATTAACTCCAGAGTCCTCAGCAGAGCTTCTGCACACACCTGACTGAAACAGAAAACACACAACTTTAAAGGTTTTGCATCAAGGCTGCAGCGGTGGAGGAAGTATTCAGGTATTAAGTACAAGTAGCAATATCACTGCAAATACTTCAATACAAACAAAGGTCCTGCATTCAAAGTAGACTGAGCACCTTTTGCCTCCATAAGTACTTTTATACTTTATTATACAACTGGATTATTATTACTGAGAAAGTAAGTAAGCAGCATTTTAATGCCAGAGCTGGCTGCAGTAGAGCGAAGTTTTTAATTTATATGCTGTTAGGCAGCATTTAAGTTTTAAAACTCTATCTGCAAAATAAAGAGGGCAGCTCAGGTCATTTAAACTAAGACAGCCTGTACTTTCAGGCAAAAACTTGAAAGATAGTTTAATAAGGAACCCACTGTTCCTCTCTGAGGAAGCCTACGACCTTATCAGCAAAAGCAGGAACTGACTGTTCTGATGGCTACAAACTTTTTCTACTCTGTGAACTGCACAAATGAACCCTTATAAAACTATAATCAATAATTACTTTCAGCATCAGCCTCATGATCACAAGATTGTTCCAACCATTAATAACCTTTAAACGGCATGTTGAGTGTTTTCCACAAATGAAGTGTAACTGCGGTGACGGCAGTGTATATTTCTGTTTATAGGAGCTTATTTCCCCAGTACAGTTCTACTTCATTCTCTACCTATTTTTTGCCGTTTACTCACTACTTTGCTTTTCCCCCACACACACCTACACGTCTGGTTTCTCACTGCAAATACACCGGCTTGCCGCGCCTCTTCCCGTCTCTCGGCCTGTATGTGTCTGCTCCCCCGAGTTTATCCATCAGCACTACGTTTTAGAAAGTCACCAAAAAGACACAGAACTCGTCTTCTGGATTTCTTTCATTTTCACCGCAGCAGATTTGCCGCATGTAGCTTGTTAATGATGCAGCCTTTGGAAACAATCAAATGGCATCTGCACTGGTGTGTTCACTGCTGCTTTACCTGGTCTGTGCTTGTAAAATATCCACCGTGTCTGTGTCGTAACGTAAAACCAGATAAAAGTCTCTCTCTGTGTTGTTCTACAAAAAAAGTGTATCTGTGACACATTTAAATATATAATTGTAAACATAGATACAATATAAAAATCCTGAAGAACAAATGTGTCAAGAAAATATTTGATATGAGTAATCAATGAGTAATAAACCAAAAGAAATTAACTGAGTATACTCATCCAATCACTTTTACTTTGCCTCTAACAAGCCAACGTTACAAAACAAATGTTAATCGCTTTGTTTGCTGTGTATTTTACATCTGCTTTAAAAGTTACTCATCCAAACACTTTCTATTATATGAATCTGTGAATATGGATCACAGATCGATGGAGCTTAAAAGGCTTCAAGCTCTAAACACATGCAATTTACAAAACCACAGCATTCACTCACCTGAGGTCGCTGTCAGATCCAGGAGGGAGGCAGGTGAGAGGACTGTTGCTGTGACAACAGGAGAGGAGGGACTCAACCTGCGAGAGGCAGAGCTGAGCGCTCACCTGATGGGACACCAGTGATCTGGTGGAGTCCTCGGCACACAGGAGTGGAGGAGTTAAGGCTTCAAAACGAACAGAAACAAACAAATACATACAAACAGCGGACGGGCACAGTCAGGTATTGATCAGGGAATTGATAAGTGAGGATATTGAGCAGCAGACTGGTGACATGTGTGATGCGGTGGCAGTGTTTCCTGAGGTGAGCGTCTCCCTGCGCAGGATCGAGGCCCTTCAGCAGCCCTAACAGGACCGGAAGCAACATTTCTATGAAGCTCAGCACACATTCAGACACACTCTCTGCTCCCAACGCCTCCTGGATGGAGAGAGGAGAGCACACATGGAGGGGAAAAGAGACAGCAGGAAGTAAGTTAGCAGCTCCAGCCTTTACCTAAACCTACAGACCTACAGCGAAGTCATGCTGTCAAACACGGACTGCATTTATAGCTCATGGCAGAGGTTCACGCCAGACGTTTAGAGAGCGACTGTGAACAAAGTGGCACTTATGGTTCCATCCTATGGAACAAAAAACACACAAGACAGGACAAATAAAATAAAATACTAAAATTAAAATACACAGACATTTCAGCCAATGCACTCTCAGTCTGGATATATACCTGGAGCAACTCACTAGGGGATTTGAGAGTGCCACCATGATACTGTTGGTAGACTCATCCAGACGTTGCATAAACTTTAACATTCTTAAAAGTGCTTTCAGTGTGATTACTCTTACAGTTACAAACACCTGACTAGCACTCCCTCCCCTGGGAACCTTAAGTAAAATTGTCATTGCATCATTGTAAGCAACTTTTAACTTCTGCATACTGGATTTTTGTAAGAAGACCACAAATGGGCAATATAGAGCTTTGAACAGAGCCACTTTAACTTGAGTAGAGCAGTAACTAAACTTACGTGCTATGGTGTTTGCCTGTGCATGTAACTTGTAGCACTGTCTGTATATGTCATCATCATCATTCATATCATCTGTAATACAATGACCAAGGTATTTAATCTTTT
>JAPMOB010225215.1:5938-37333 GCA_029875015.1 Lepomis gibbosus | reverse complement strand
TGACCAAGTTAGCATAGCATAGCCCTGATCGATCCGAACTCCATTCAGAAAACAAACATTTTAGAAGTTGTTGTCCTGCTTTCTTGCTGACAGACCAGACAAAGAATGAATTCATATGTTTAATAAATCTCCATCATATTGTAGTTATTTCAGCATCAGTTTGATCTATTTATTGCTATTTAATCACAGCAAAATGTTTACTTTGGGTTCATACAGCTGTAGTAATGGCGAGTTGTGTTTATTTGCGTTATCGCATTGTGTGTGAACACTCCAGTGATGTCCAGCGATAAAACCCCCGTGAGTAAAGCGTTGCATGGATTAAATTCGCTTTTGGTCTGAATGTTGCATGATTGTAAATGGCCGCAGTTATTGCCATCCAGATATCTCTCATCTCATCCTACACCGCAGTCCGACCACTCTAATGAAAGCTCAGCTCCAGCTCTGATCAGCTGTGTCAGTCAAATCACAAAACTCACAGAGTTATTAGCTGGATAACACTAATAACAAACGTATCAATATACACTGAACAAAATTATAAACATGACACTTTTGTTTTTGCCCCCATTCATCATGAGCTGAACTCAAAGATCTAAGACTTTCTCTATGCACACAAAAGGCCTATTTCTCTCAAATATTGTTCACAAATCTATCACAATCTGTGTAAGTGAGCACTTCTCCTTTGCTAAGATAATCCATCCACCTGTGCCATATCAAGATGCTGATCAGACAGCATGGGTATTGCACAGATGCGCCTTAGGCCGGCCACAATAAAAGGCCACACGAAAATGTGCAATTCCATCACACAGCACAATGCCACACATGCCGCAAGTTTTGAGGGAGAGTGCAATTGGCATGCTGGCTGCAGGAATGTCCACAAGAGCTGTTGCCCGTGAATTGAATGTTCATTACTCTACAATAAGCCGTCTCCAGAGGTGTTTCAGAGAATTTGGCAGTACATTCAGCCGGCCTCACAACCGCAGACCACATGTAACCACACCAGCCCAGAACCTCTACTTACAGCTCTGTAGGTTTTTCTGTTCTAAGTTGTGGCCCTGTAAAGCATGGGAGTGCTTTTGGTCATAGGACTGTTGATCAATATTCACTCTTTATTATCAATATTTCAATGTTTTAGAAGCTTTATGTTAATTGGTTTTATGGACAGAAATAGTGTTTAGAAGAAAACCCCCCAAAAAGTGTCCATATAAATAGTGAATATGGCCAAAACATGGATTCGCCTGGTATATTTTTGAAAAATTGTGTAAGAACTGTTGTATATTATTTTCTTTTCATGAAATTTACAGTTACAGTTTTATTCCAGGTTGATTAGAAGATATTCAGTTGCATTATAATCTACAGGATGAATGTTTTGATGGGGATTTTGCTGTTAAAGTATTAATTAATCATACCAGGTGAGCATGAAAATCATCATTTACAGTCATATTACTTAGTTTCTGACCTTTCAAAGGAGACCAGAATTATGCATCTCGGCCTAATGGTTGAGGAATTATTACTGATTCATTTTGGGTATGTTATTTTAGGCGTTTTTTCCTGGAAATAGGTGTCTGTTTCCAAGAGGTTAATAGGAAGACTTCACATAATAAAACTCCACACAGAAGGGGAGCTGGAGCCAGTGGTGGTTGTAAAGAATCAGGGTAATGTGGTGATGTGTCCACACTCTCAGAAGGATCCTAGCAACACTGTTCCGAATATAGTGAAGTTTCTAAAGACTCTTGGCAGGGAACCAAAAAATGAGTGCATTGCAGCAATCCAGCCCTGGATTTCTGTCCTTTTAGAAAGGACTTAAAGCTTTATTTTAGTATTCTTAAATAGCATTTTGTGTACCATAAATATCTCACCTAAGACAAGTGTAGTGTATTAAAAGAGAAAAATCATTCAATGTAACCTACTTACCCTAAAAAACAATTGTCAACTTAGTTTCTTTCATATAGTTCTTCAGGGTAAACTACAATAGAAAAGCACATGTGTATTTAACAGCACTAACAAAGTCTGCATACAATTTAGTTAGTGGTGCTGGGCCACATGCTAGCGTTCTTATTAGTTACCCCTGTGCTTGTCCCGTCCTGACTAAAACTTTGGTGACCACTGGTGTCTTGACACTCCATATTGGTCCTGTCTAACCAGTGGGCTAGAAGAAGTGCTGTAAGCTGGCAATGAACTGAGTGTGATGTGTGTCAGTATGAGCAGCCCTGGGAACTGAGAACATGACAGGAAGATGAGTGAAAAGTACCATGCAACACAACGCAACAACTCCTCCGAGGAGAAAGACGTCATGGTGGCTCATAATGTGTAATGACTTGTTACCCTGCACACATACTGACACATGTAACTATTCAGAATCCATAAAGAATTTCAATTTCCAGCACAAGATACCTGAGAAACATCTAATTACACGACTGAAGAATGACTGAAGGGTGCAGTAATGGACTGAATGGTGACGCTGTGAAACACCTTGTTACAAACTGTTTCCTGGATGCCATCAGTCACACTGCAGCAGGGAAACACTGCAGCAACAGGTACTATGCAGCCAGTGGACCCCAACCTCTCTGTGTATTTTAACACATAATGTGAAAGAATCCAAAGGGAAAGGATGAAGACAGGGATGAGTGCAAAAGACAAGGGGATCATATACCCAAAAAATGTTTGCAGAGTCGATATTGAACACCATTGTTGAGGTTACTATTTATCTCATGCCAGCCAAGTTGGCACGCACATCTGGCGCTGGGTACTTAGTGCAATTATTTATGATTTCCTCCAAGATTTAAAAGCTCTTCGCCCGGCCTTGTAATGCAGTAACTGATTGCACTGCTAATGTAATTAAGGGGAGATTATGATGTCCACGTGGCACACCAGATGGTGGCATTCACAGCGATGGGGGAAGGCACAACTGGCACACCACTGCACAAGGGCAGTGAGGCGCAGTCAGTCGGAGCAGTCCAGACTCCCCACCAGACGGAGGAAAGTATATGTGTGTATGCATGCATGTGTGTGCGGTGTGTGGTGTGCATGCACGGATGTATGGGAGTGTATGGGAGTATGTGTGATGATAAGTTGAGCAATAAAGTGTAAGATGGTTAGAGATGAGTGCATGTAAAATACCATCAAATAAATTACTTAAGCTAGACTGACCATCTCTAGATAGATGACATGTCAAATAACTAAAAAAAATCCTAGGAAGGTTATGTATTATCTATAGAGATTTTAAGAAACCTGTTCTTTTTTGGATGTGATTTATTTTTAACTACAAATGTGAAAATTATTACAAAATGAACAGTTTGACAGTTCCTACATTTTCAACTTGTGCAATTTGGTGCTTTAGCCAAGAAAACAGATGGCACAAATGGAAAATTAAATCACATTTGGCAAAGCCATCATGTTTCAGGAGATTTTTCAGCCAAAGCAACAACAAGACTGGACCAAACTGACCTTTAATTAGAAACAAAGCATTATATTATAGAGCCTTGCAAGGCAGTATCCTATGGGGGCACTAAGGGTAGGCTTCTTAAAGCTTGTTATTATAAGCTATTCAGGAGACACAGGGATTTTTTTTATGTGTAGACAGAAAAGAGAGGAAGAGGGAGGGTGAGGGTCATATATGAAATGAGACCTGCAGATTTTTACACAGCCTATAATGGGTTCATACGGGTGACGGGGACATTGGGGCGCAGTAGATTTCCCAAGTTGAGATAGGGATATTATTACTCTCGGGGTGGCAACGCAGGAATCTCCATCTTCAGTCCCTAGACTAGTGTCAGCAAATTACAAAACACAGTGAATGACCTTTACACATGAAAAGAAAACCTTTGCCGTTTTTTATCATTTGGGTGCAAAGTCGTTCACTGAGGTATAATTTTGGTCCAGGGGCTCTTCTGTCATCCACTGATTACCACTCACATCTACAACATTGTTAAGGCCTTACCAGAATATGTGTATGATATTTTGTACACAATAGGATGATCCAGTGTTTATGGGGTCGACTTTAACTAAGATGGGCCATAAAGTATACATGAAACAAAGTGTGAACAAAGAAATCACAGTTTTAATGAACCTTTTCAAAATGCCAGCTGTAATGCTATGCATCCTACACTGGCTGCTCCCCCACAGAAATCTGCCACAGCCATCATTCATCTTACCCCACAATCCTCAGCATGCAATGTGCCGCACATTAAAACACTGTAATAGCTGATGACTTTCACAGTTAGCATGTGTTGCTGATATCGCCAGACTCTCAACGAGTATTTCATCACCTATTCCATAATTAGACCATTACTTTAGCAGGTGTACCTCTTCTCAGCCGGAGCATGTGTTGTTGTTTTTTCACTGACACCTGAGATTTTATCTTATCAACTTCCGTACTGCCACAAATTCAACATAAAATGAGCATGTCTGTTTTAGTAGGCTGTCAACACCTTGATGTGGAAGCATGTGTAAGATTGTATGTGTGTGTGTGAGGTGGGTGGTAGTGATGGTGGGGGATGTTACAGTAGCTGACTTTTGTAAAAAAAAAGAAATCCTCTTCCACTGTGTGAATTTCTCTGCTACAAAATTTGTCACTGATATAGATCATAGACTGTGATATCGACACATGAAGCTACACACATCCATGAAACGCTGCTGTGGAGAAGATAATTATTCTGCACCAGGTTGCTATCTTTATGGTTGTTGTTCTCTTAACCATATACAATAATGCTCAATTTTAATGACTATCACTATGACCTTTTAATTGATATACAGTACACACAAAGGCCATGGAAACCCAATGAGCAATTGCAGTTGTGTGTTACATATAAAACCAAAAAAAGAGAGCCAAATGTTCTCAATTAGCTTTATCAAGTCAAATGATAAGAAGTTTAGCACATACTAAGATACACTTTTACAATTTTGACTGCAAGACTACACCTTAAAGGAATAGTTTGACATTTTGAGACATTTTGAGACATTTTCACTATCTGCCGAGAGTTAGTTGACAGGATTGGTACCACTCCACAATTGTGTCTGTTCATTAAAATGAGTCTACAGCATAGACTGTATGTAGTCACTGTGACACACTGGTTTGTTGACTGTCGTTGTGAAGCCTCTAGTTCAGCCACATTCATGCTGATTTTTTTTTAGGATGCTAATTTTGGCTAGCAGGCTTCAGACAAAACATGCTTTCCAGTAAAATGAACAGCCGACTCCTAAGAAGCTTGTTAAAGGGTGCTGGTTAAATTTGGTGCAGTGGATACAGGTCACTCTAGCCTGACTGATAGGTCATCAAGGTGGCGACTTGTCAATCACAAGGTAGTCTTGCCCTAAAGCATACAGTGCTTTATCGTCTATATTCTCCTAAATGGGACCATAATTTACTAAATGAACATAACGCTGCATTGAGAAAGTCTTGAAACGAGCGACTGAAACCATAAACTCTTTAGGAAAGTGTTTACTGAGTTAATAAATCAGGTGAGAAGTACAGTCATTTTACCATTATTTCTTATTAACGGAACCAGTCTTATTTTTGCACAGGAGTCGCCCTCCTGCTGGTCGTTAGAAAGAATGTAGGTTACTTCCTGCATGGCTTCACTCGTGAGAGCTAGAGGTTGCAGCTTGTGCTATAGCCAGCAACCAGTTACCTTAGCTTAGCATAAAAACTGGAAACAGAGGTACGGAGCCAGGCTAACTGTTTCCAGTCTTTGTGCTAAGCTAAGCTAAACATCGGTCTCTTTATATTTAGGTACAAGTTTTTATTTATACCTACTATCTGAAATCATGAGCTTGCCTCAATGGGCGTTGCAATATCAAGAGCATGTGACACTCTCCATCCTTAGACCCTCGATTCAGATAAGGAAAAACTCCTTAAAAATCTGGGAAGAGTAATCCTCTCTATGTCCAACTGTACCTTTAAATTTACTAAAGACTGGAAGACACATGTGGTTTTGCAAAAAGACAAAATCCACCATGGTAACAGCAGGAAGGTGCACAGCCAGCAGGTTGATTACTGGTGCAGCTGGTTTCATGCAGGCCTGTTGTTTAAATTGCATTTAAATATAGGCTGCTATAGCAGTGAGACATCTAAAATCAGAATAGATACAAGGGCTGGAAAAGCAGGCAGTGTCATGTTTGTCTGTTTTGATTTCTAAAATTAAAAAAATAGATACTAACCCTAACACTTGTCAGCAAACACAGGCAAGATTTTGCCACTTTAATTAACAGCAACAGTAAATGTGGACGTATAAAAGTTGCTGGTCATATGAAATGGCAGCTCTGAAATTCTCTGCACTAATTATAGAAGTGCGATGAAAATGTAAAAAAAAAAAGGGGAAACTGATCACATCATGTGCAGCCATGTAAGCCCATAAACACATTTCACAGTGTGTGGCCCCAATGAAGACACCATGCTGGCATATGGCACCATGTCAGAAAACAGAGCAACAAGTCTCCGGTTTGAATAAATTAGGATAATAGTTGCCCAATGAAATAATTTATTTGATTGGTATGATGGGGGTAGAAATAATAAACTTGACTATGGGAAAGCATCTGTCGCCCCTTGGTGTTTTGGACAGTCTACAAAGAGGCTTTCGAGTTTTGTACTCTGGGAGATGTATCTAATGTTACAGCTAAGCTAATACATTGCTCTTTATCTTACGTTTATCTGATTACAGTAATGACATGTGATGATTAGAGAGACCATCTGTCAGAAGGCGTGACCCGTAGATATATCCATGTAATGATAGTCATTTGGTGAAGCACAATCTTAATTTAGTTACCATAGCCAAATTGGATCTCAAAAGTTATTGCAAAGAAATACACCCACGAGTCAAAGTGGCATTGTTGGCCCAGGTCTTTTTTCTCTGTGTATAAACAATTGACACTGACAAAGTAAATTGGCACATTTAACATTCTGATGGTGCTTTCATAAGATGTTTTCATCTGTTGAATTACATGTAAATGTGCTTTAGAGCTGCGCTCATTGACTCAGCAGCATCTTGTGTTTTATCAGCAACTTTGTAGCTATATAAGCATAAATAATAAAATAAAATAATTTTTAAAACTCAATGAATAAGTTTCACTGCGGGCTTGTTTAGAAATTATTAATCAGAAGATATTGTGAGATTTAAGATTAATCAGAAGGGAGGGGTTAAAAGTTATTTACTGCGAGAAGTAAACAGAATTTAAAATGGCTTTATATATATTTATTTATTTATTTAATTTCCTGGGGGAAATGACATATGGATATTATACCTAGAAGGGCGATTGGTAGCATGGCTATTCAAGTATTGGGTTTTGGTTAATCATTTATTATCAGTGTTAACCGGAAGCATTAACTTTCTGCAGGTCCGCGCGAGGTGAAGTCCAAAGTTGAAAAAAGGTGACAGCACTCGGGAGACCACACGTTTCAACCAGGTAACCAAACTAAGTTACAACCTTTGTAGATTTTAGTTTCACTTCCGAAAGGGGCTTCCTGGTGGGTTTATAATAATTACTATTAACTTTTGTATAAGAAAAATGCACAGTTGTGGCTGTCGTGAGTCCTCACGTAACGTTAGACCTCTGTGAAATATGTATCAGTCATAATGTCATGACATATAAGTTAGCTTGACTTACCTGTAAACATATTGCTTATTAATGAATAACGTTAGCTAAGTTCGTAAGTTGCCGAATAAAGACACAGACAATGTGCCAACAAATAGTAGTTTAACATTTAGCAGCCAAACAACACATTATTATTACCCGTAGGCACTTAGTCATTATTTTTGTGGCCCCTCCTAATGTGCATCTTACTGATTAAAATTGACTATTTAGTTTTTACTGAGACTGTTCCATTACTTAGTTCACAAATGACAAGAGTTAAAAAATAAATGTTAGCTTGCTAAGTAGTGACATGTTAACTCCTTGGCTTTCACTAACTTAACGTTACATTTATTCCAGCTTTTCAACACTGAGGTGATGGCTGCAGCTCACAATAAGAAATTAGACCAAGTCATCATTAACGTTATGCTAAATGTTCTCAAGTACACATTTTGTAATAGCTAATTAATTAGGAAGACTAAGCAAACCTCACAGTTACTAACATGTAATTATGGAGATGAAGTGTTTACTGTAGTCATCATAAACTTACCGTAATAGTGAATATGACAGGCACACTGTTGAAGTTTGTATACCATGTAGTACACAAGGATATTTTCTGTGGGAGCTGGAAATAAGTTTGGAAGGATTTGTCTGTGGTCCGCTTGGATGAGTCTCTAAGCCTTAACGTTGTGCTGGAAAACAAAGCTCATTTTGAACAAATTAATGTTACAAAGAGATCCTTCATTCTATTAGCTAATTTGCTATCCTGTTTCATTTGAATAAGTACAGCTATCTAACATTTGTTAAAGAGACAGCTGTTTCTGGAGTAAATCCCCTAATTTGATCAGCTTAATTGCAATAGATTTTGTAAACATCAAGATTGAATGCAGCAACTTTGTCAGTTAGTACAAGAATGCTTTAAACCTAATCTAATACAATTGCGTAAGGGAACCATTGCAAAGCCACTTATCCTGTAAAAGGCTTGCATACCCATTAGGGAAAAATTCCCTTAGACAGGAATAGATAGCAATTGATTGGGACTTCCTTGAAAATATGTGATCACTCCACCTAATTTGTGATTTGGTGAAGTCATTGGGTGGTCTCCAAATGCTGTTTTGTCATTGGTCTCACTTGTCATTTGATCCTGGATTAGGTGGCCACTTTTTCTTCTAGATCCTAATAAGCCTCATCAAGAAGTCAATAATGTGGTCATTTTAGCCAAGAAAAACCTTGTCTGTTCTCCATGTAATTACCCTAAAGGGTCCAATCCTCATTTTGTTTCACAACAAAGTACAAGGCACACGGTAGATTTACAAGGTAGGTTTATTTATCATTTTATAACACATCTTTGTATAATGAGATGAAGCATTTTGCGTATTTATTCAAAGTGTTTCAAGGTGTTTTACCACTTTACCAGTTAAAATTTACATATACTGTATAGGAAAATCTTGCACTGATTTGCACAATGTAAGAAAAACTGTGCATGTAAATATTTTTCTCTGGTGAAATGCCAAAAGTGTGATGAGGCTCCTTTGTTTTTCTAACACAGCTTCGACATGTCTGAGTTGAGCAACAAGCTGCCCACACGGCCCATCTCTGCAGTTGGAGTAGTCGCTTCACTCGACAAGGTCCCTGATGGCTACTATGCTGTGAGTATACTGTTGGTCTGAAAACATATAGTTAAGTTTAATAAGCTTGGATTTACTCCTAACTGTAAAAGCCACAGGTGAAATAAAAAGTAAATAAAACTGTACTGTGAGATTTTAAACGTTTTGCCAGCAATTTCAGAGGCCTAAATGTCATTGATCCAAAGTCTAATCTGAAATGTAAACTTTTTTTGTGATCGATTTTGAACTTTTTTTGTTTTTTCTCTCTGCTGCTGGTTGTGCATGTAATTGTTGTAACTGATTGTATAGCATAACTTACAGCCAGGATGTTGGCAGCCTTCCGAGGTGTTGTTTGTCAGAGCTGTTAGATAACTTATTCATAAAGTTTACTTTGATGATTAGGAAGATTCCCTTCCTGCCGTTGTTAGTGGTTGCCACCAGTATTACAGACACACACCAGAGGCAGAGCTTTAATGATGTTTGGTTGATGCCCACCAGAGTCTTTTAAGTTTACCCCCATGTTTCCCTCATATTCCAGTACCACAACAACTTCAACACTAATAGCAATGTGTAAGGATGTAGTGCAGGATTCGCTGGTTTGTGTGAACATTTCTTTGTTGTGAAAGAGTTGGAGAGGGTTGAAAAGAGAAGAGAGTGTGTGAGTTAAACAAAGCACATAACAAGCTTAAGGGCAGATTGCTCTTCCTCTCTCGCTCTTCCTATTCAGGCTTCTTGGTTTCACCCTACGCCCCCAAACCTTCCCTCTTCCCCCAGTTTTTATCTCTTCCTGCTCCACCCTGCACACCCAGCTTGTTCTAATCTCTGGCAGATGATGGTGGGTTGGCATCAGAACGAAGCCACTGGCAGGGAAACTGCATACACACCACACGGTAGTGAGAAACAGAGAGAAGCCCCATCAGACTTCCTCCTGCTGCTTCAGTACGCCACACAGAAATACCGTGCATGTTCTGTAGGGCTAAAAGCTAGTAATGTCACCGGTTTATCTCTGTAATAGATGCTCTGTAAATTGTGTATAATTTTTGTTAACCTACAGGCAATACACCAGGGGTTTGAAATCTGAAAGTAGTTCAGACTTAAAATAATGAGTGTAGACATATTAATAGCCACCAAGTAACTGTTAATGCAGTGCAATGGTGGCTGGTGCATTTTTCTTCAAAAATCAAGCAAACATATACTAAAGGATCACACGTTTAAATTTGCTGAGCTGAATCAATGTTTGTTATAATTAAAAATAGTTTGTTATGGTAAGCTAACCTCTTAACATTCCTGTAAAATTCATGCAAAACACCTGTTCAAGGCATATCCAAGTAAATTGAATATAGTTCTTGAACCATTTGGAATATCTGCATGTTTTTGGGCTTCTCTGAAAGATAACACTCTGGAGTGTCTAACACAAAAGTCAGAATGCTACTGGAATTGATTAATATAAGCTTAAACACACTAAAACTAATCTATTTTTTGTTTCCGCCTGAAAATGCTTGCTAACAAATCCATACAGACAGCTAATAGCTGGGACTTATTAGTTGGAAAACACTGTAGGGCCTCGGCATAAAGCCTTACTTAGTCCAAGTTTAAATCTCATACCAATATACCATGAAAAGTGACTATTTTCCACAGGTTTTACTAAGTGTATGTCTTAGCGTATTTTCTTCTTAAACAACACCGCCCCCTGGCGGCAGGCGGCTGCTGCTGCATCGCTCCGTGTTTAGGGAGAAGTATGTAGCTGCAGTACAGGAGGCTGCAGTTTCAGGACCGCAATCTTACTTTGATACTGCCAGCTAGCTGGCTGGCTAGCAAGTTATCCTTACCACAACCATCACCGAGTGTGTGCCTAAACTTATTGATTATATGCATGTCGAGGGTTAACAGGGTTGACAGGGTTAACCTCCTTCGTGTTGCTGTGCATTACATTACCACCACCATTCGACTAGATGGCGCTGTCGCATAAGAACTACGGTTCTAGAACTGCGGTCCTGAACAAACTGCAGCCTCCGGTACTGCAGCAACATAACATAACATAAGCAATTGGTTCGGCTCTAATAGGGGCTGGCCCTTCCTTACAGCGCGGGCTCTCGTTGGCTGTTGTAGGCTGTGAAAGGGACACGTGAGCTCCTATTGGGTCGGATTTGGTGTCACTCGAAAGGTCAGAGTTCAGCGGCTAATTTGAATACGAGCTATCGTAGTTGTTTACATTCAAATCGGAGTTATTAGGGTTATAACGACATGAGGCTTCAAAGGTGAGTCGCGTCAATTTTGATTGTGCTGGTTGGTCTGACATGGGTGCTGATTGTCCCTGCTGTGGTGATTGTGTCTTGAAATAGTTTGCATTGATCGAATCACGGGGATTTTAGCTTTCAAACGGTGTAACTAAGTTATCGTATGAGTTACGTTATGAAGCTAACATAGTTGTGTGCACATACCCGAAAGTTGCCGCCAGGACATGACGGCCCGCGGGCAGGCTGTTGGAGTGCTTCATTGTTCCTGAACTGCACATGTACAACTTCTAAAATCAGTCAGGGAACTCTGGAGCTGGCAATTCATGACCTATTAGGAACTTTAGACAACGTAGAGCATTTTGAATCTACATTGTATTGCAGATTATACATTTTCACTAACTAACGTTATATCAAATTTACCCTGCTCACTAGAAAAACCATTACACTTGCACAGTGATTTCATTGGTCGTCCCATAGGTGAACATGGCTGATTTTGTCCCCATCACTTTTTGAAAGCGTTTGTTAAAAATGTTCTGAAAAATAGCTTGCACCAAGAAATTTTACAAATGAAAATGCTTTGAGAAATGTTTATTTGCACAATAAGAAAACATGCAATGCAGTTTAACTATAGAAGAAACAAATGTGCATTGCCAAAAAAAGTATCTTGAGCTGAAAAAAAAAAACAAGGCGCTGATTACTGAATAATATTCTGTTATATTTTTATATTTCTAAATCTTTAAATATCTTCTGGCTTGTTTGCACCATGTTTTGCTCACTTGACTTTGATTGAATTTGAATAAAAATGAAGGTGCATTTTCTTTAACTTGCTTGGGTTTGATATCGCAACTGCTGCAGCTTTCATTTTCACAAGTTTGAAAATAGGTTGGTGTCCCTCCTCTTCTGCCAATATGGTGAACATTGTTGCCTAAAATACCTAAAACTATTTCCAAATGCAATGAGCAGCAGCATTTTAACCCGATAGCTTATTATGGTGATTTTTTTTTTCACTCATGCTGTTGGTCAGCCCACCAAAAGCTTTCCTGACTGAAATGTGAGTGTGTGTGTGTGTATGCCCATTAAACAACAACAACTCAGCATTGTCATTGTGAGTTTGTTAACATGCTGACATTAGCATTTAGCTGAAATCACTGATATGCATAAGTAGCCTCACAACGCTGCTAGCTTGGCTGTAGACTCGTAGTCTTGTTCTTGTTTGTCGTGAATGTTGCATCGCTGTCTGTGTGGCATGTTTGTCCCTAATAGGACACATTTTTGTTGGAAAACAGGGCTACACTCCAGCTTGCTGAAAGCCTGTGTTTGATAGTATCATTTTAGTGATATATTTCAGTCTGTGTTAGTTCTCTTTTTTTAAAAATAAAATAACAAAAACATATCCTTCCAGGTAATACAATATCAAAATCATACCTCTGAATGAAAAGTCAAGTACAAGTTAGCCTCCGACATATAATTCAAGGCCTTTCAGACTCTGAAGCACTATTTCAAATGCATTTGTTCCGTCTTCAGGAACTCCCTTTGAACATCACTATGCGGTCTTTCATCTGCAGACTTGAAATACAAACAAAAATATCAGCACTCTGCATCGGTGTACTAATGCGGCACTGAGAAGGGGAAGTCTCAGGATATTATGCTGTATTGATTTTTCCCCCCTTTCATACTAGACTTCTTTTAGATTCCTCCTTAATACCGACTGCTTACCATACTTACCATACTTTTTATACAGCAGATCAAAGGGCTGATTAACTCTTTTGCTCTGTGATACGATGCGCTCACATCTCTGAACTTGAGCAGGTTGTTCCAACACAAGAGAGCACAGGCCCAGATCAAACACTGCTCCACTGGGATCAGGAGCTTTGCTGAAGTACCAGCAGCCACCCAACATCAAACGCCATAAGTAGACTCACGCACTCCCACACTGTGTGCAGTGGTTCCAACGGGGATATGCCTGGGTTTCAGATTCACCTGAGCATTCGACATGTTGCTCAAACTCATTACTGAAATGTAAGTTTATTTGAAGGAGCCTAGTACTAAATTATGATTAGCTAAAATGTCTTAGTTCACATACATAATAACTGCTTGTCCGTTTTTGAAGATGAGCATATTGTAAAGAAATAGTTTGTCATTTACATAAATAAGCTTATTCGCTTTCTTCCCGAGAGTTGGTTTGATTGTTTTTACATTTTTGTAAGGAGTTAACCTAATACGTTAATGTGTGTTAATAAATGGGCTTTGGAGTTGCATGCAGGCTTATTTCTTTACTTAGAGCCAAGCTAGCTGTTTCCGCCTGCTTCAACTCTTTAGCTTTAGCAAAGCTAAGCTGATCACTCCACGGTTGTAACGTTAGCTCCACACTAAATGCACATACTTGAGAGTTATATCAGTCTTTTCATCTGAATCTCAGCAAGTAAGCCAATAAGCGCATTTCCCAAAACGTCAAACTATTACTGAATGTCAAAGAACATTTTCAAAGTAACTGCAGCTTTAGTCCTTTAATATATATATAGTCAGTAGTCAGTTTATCTATTTTCACTTGAGTGAAAGGATCCAAAACATTATTCTCTCTTCAGTGTTTTTGTTCTTCTTTGAAGGGACTGATTCTTTCCCTGTGCATCTCATATGTTTTCTGCACCTGGTTTCATTCCCCTGAGAATTTTTATTGTATGCCTTTTATATCTTTTTAGAACAGCTGTGCCTCTCAGTGCTTCATAGTAACTTGCTGGTGGTGTCTGTCTCCAGAGATCTTTCATAGGAGTATTCAGCACCCCCTAAAGACTTTTTCATAGGTGGGCTTTTAGATCACTGTAAGCTTTAGATTTAGGAAGTGGCAGTTGAATCTGTCATTGCATTGTAAATCAAATGATACAACCATATTTCAATATCAGAGACATGATGTCTCTTATCAGACGTGGCATTCTTCTCATTGAATGTAATGATGGAGCCATACAGTGGCAGACTTAAGAGTGTTAGAGAAGAGCCATCTTAACTTTACACGTGCCTTTTCTGCCGTGGCTCAGCAGTTGGCATTTCACATTCAAGCTGCGTCGCATCCTTGCTGCCGGCGGCTGTGGCAGGATGATGCCTGAGGTGCCTCCTAGGAGGACCGTGCCCTCGTTACTCCTCAACTTGACTTTGGGTTTCACAAAGCGAGCCCTTTGTTTACGCTGACAGGATGCGCTGGCTACTGACCTGGAAAAAGTGGCCAAGACGGGTTGTCTTGTAAGGAAGAGGGAGGCTGGTGATGTATAGGCTCCTTCTGGGACCTTTCATGGAACTGCTGTTGGAGACGCCCTGCAATCCCTCTCCCGGCTCATCTTCTGCTCTTTCTCTCTCTCTCATCCCACTATCTATCTCTGTTCCCCAGTCTAGTCTCCCCTCTCCACCATCTAGTCAGTGGTGGTTTTTCATGAATCTCCCCATGCCATGTTTTCCCCACCCAGTCACCGAGGTCATTCATCATTATTGTCAAGGGGGTAATGTGTGTGGGTGGGTGCAGAGATCTATGACTTCTTCATTTGAATGAACCTCATTAGATTGACTCTTCTTTGTAAAGGATCCCTTTAGAAAATAACTCTGGCAGTTATTTAGGTGATTCTCACATGATAGCCAATGGAACATGACGCTTCAGCCAAGCATGTTTGCTGGAACGACGGAAGTGTATGTAATCCAGTCTGCAGGTTATATTTTGCTTTATCATTCTGCTCTGCATACCTACATTTACATAGCAATGTAGTGTTGGACCTTGAGCTTAACTTGTGTCTCCCACATGCTGTCAATATGATGCAGTCTATTTTTTACACTGGCTCCACTGATCATTTACAACTAAGAATGAGCCTATCGGACAAGGACAAGCTGCTTAGGTCTTTGGATTTAGACTTATTTAGGCATACGCATGAAATTGCTTCAAATCCTCAGTAATTTATTCTCAGAAGACTTGTTAAATAACAGAAAGGACGCACATGGGGGGTAGAGCAGTAAAACTACTTAAGGTGCATGTGCAATGTTCTCAGTTTACCTGTGTCTTGCTCAAGGGATACTGCAGCAGGTTTTTAAAAAAAGATACATTCCACATTTACCCCAAATATAATCCCTGCTTTCCCACAGAAGCACATTGAAGTTTGGTTTCCTTATTAGAGCAGATCCTTGTCAGGGCATCTTTAATCAGCCCGGTCCCGAGGGATGATATTTTTAGCCCCCTTTTTGGAAGCTAAGACTCCTTTACCCACGCAGAGCACTAATGAGATGGAGCGCTAGTGTTGGCAAGCGTTAATTAAGGCTAGTATGCAAAGGAAGAGGCAAAAGCAACACGCTCATGGCATACATACATTAACTTTATCCCACCTCCTGCATGTTTTTTTTTCTCTCCTTGTTTTTTTCTGTTTTTTTTTCATGTAGGTTGCACAAACAACAGATGGCTCTGACGCCGACCTGTGGAAGGACGGCTTATTCAAATCCAAGGTCACTCGCTACCTCTGTTTCACCAGAAAAACTGTAAGTGTGAATGTAAACTTCTCCCTTCCTGTATGTATTCTGCACACACCTATCTGCTGCACCTTTTTTGTTTGCCAGCGGTTATTAGCTCAGTTTTCTCCTGACAGAATATCTTTATGCACTTTGCACTTTGATCAGTGAATGTCCCATTTAAAAAGGCCAGCGTTGGCAGTGCAGTTTTGAACTTTTACATATAATGAATTTGCATACATATTCCACATGAATAATACCTTGGTGAGATATTTTTCATGTTTTACGTCCTCATGAGGATATTATTTATGGTTATTCATGAAACAACAATGAGCTGTATTTTAACAATTCCAATTTATTCAATCAACAGCGTCCCTGTAGAGAAAATGGTTACCAACCAGTGCCTTTTGAAAGATGATGCACATATAATTGTGAATACGAAAATACTCCTTTTTAAGATATGTAAGAAATGACACTGTGAAAAGCACCTTTCAGTATAATTGCGCTATAAATTGAGCACCCAATTTCAACACTATTGACTCTTCTGTGGCTGAGATGATCTTTGAGTGTACCTCATAATGCTGTTGGGTCATTTTTGGACTCATCCCCTGCCTGTAGCCTGCAGCTGATGTGTTGTTGCAGGCTTGTCAGCTGCTCAGTGGCCATAAATACACCTGCTTACATCTCCAGGATTATCAACCTGTCTAACCTCAGCTCATACAGCTTACTATTGGCTATCCATTAATTTGTTTCAATGGGTTGCAGATATATATTTGCAGACACTGTTGAGTTTTTTATTTTGCATTGGCTCAATTTAAGGACAAGTCTTTTTTTATTTTTATGTTTTTACAGTATGTCCTCTAAAAGCCAGGCAAGTTGGCAGCGGCTGCCTCGTACTTGAGCTCAATTTGGTCCTCAGTTTAGTATATAGCATACAAATAGCCTTCCCCTAGTTCCTGTATATTATCTTAAAATCTGTGTCCACATTGTTTTAAAGACTTTGACACAAATAAAACATGACAGAGCCATCAACAAAGGCTATTTTGTCTGCCAGTCAATGGAGCTCCCACTGTAATTGTCTATGACAAAAACAGATTCTGCAAAATTAGCCTCTGAATTACGAAGGGGGCGGGGGGGAGTAAATAGTTTGTGATTTATCATACTCTTGGTTGGAGGTAGAAAGCCCCTTTTTGTCAGGCCCTGATGGAGGAAATCTCTCCAGAAAAAGGGGAGAACACTAAAAAAAAGGTTCCATACATAGTAATAACATTCATCCATATTCCTCCTTAAGTCAGTATAAAAACTATGAATAAAAAATGTCTCTAATGGTAATGACTGTCGGGCAACAGTAGCAGTGAAATCCAGCCTTTTCGGACGCATCAAGTCACGCCTGGCTCGCCCCACTCTCTACTGCCGCTGTGTATTATTGCAATTTATTATGGCAAAAAATGAAAATGTAATGGGAGGCAGGGAAGAGTCATGCTTGAAAATGTCAACTACACAGTCCCTGATTGTTTTAAACCAGTCCCATTCTGTTGATTAGACTGGCTGCTCTGCCTCCCATCATCCCACAGCTTCTCGCCAAAAGGTTGAGAGTCATTACAAGTTCACAGATGCATTCTCTCATTGTAAAAAAAGCTATTAGAGAGTAATTACTTCAGCTATTTTGTCAACCCTTCTCCTTAGAGACTTCCCGAGCTTTTAGTAAATCATTGACTCTTATTATCTCTACATTTTCTCTCCCAAGTCCTACAAAAAATGACTAACCTTTTCTTTTTCTTGCTCTCTGTCCTTTTAAAAGTTGAATTTGCATACATGACTTTACATTTCCTGCCTTTGCTGCGTCTTTTAGGGGCCTGACATTGTTGCGGACTTGAAGGTGATTGACATTAAGGACGCGTTGCCAGAGGGCTTCACACCTGTGGAAGAAACCGTGGACACAAGTAAGTAAACAGTCAATATCAACCACAGGCTCGCTCTCCTCCTCTTCTTGTTTTTTCACTCTTCGACCAGCTTATGCGGAGGTCCTCAGGGGCAGCTTTGCTTGAGATAGTGAATGTTTTATGGGTGCAGGTTAGCTTAATTTATGGCAGACTGTGGGAATAAAATAAACATTTTGCCCTGGAGGTACAAGAGAAGAGAATCATGAGTCATTGTTTATCTCAGCTGGAGCTGTGCTTTTCTTTATGAGGGGCTTATTTATTTATGTATTTATTTGGGGAGAGGACGAGTGGATGGGGGTTATCTAATATTAATGAAATGCATTCCCCAATGCTTTAGTGCTTTTTGAGTGCTATGTATTTCCCCCTCGCTATCCATGCCTTGGAAATGTAATAATATTTTGGTGTGGGGAGTGAGGACAGCTTGTTTATTATTTTTATTATCATTACATTTACACTGCACTTTCTAGTGTTGCAGGGGAAATAAATGAGCGAGGCACAGATGCAATATAAGAAAGCATGGCAATGCTGTTTTTTGCCAGAATGAAGAAAAGAGATTATGTTTTGTTTGGCTATGGTGTAATTTAATGTTTTATTACTTTATGTGAATCCATGTTTAATGTATACATGTGACATTATGTATGAGTTTCTATCTAGAATATCCAGTTTAAATCCCTGTTGTGCACTAAAGCTGATGGAGGATTCACTTGATTCTGTCATTTTACCTACTAAAATGATAAAAATGATAATAACACATGTGGATTTTGTGAGTTTCCACTGGCCAGTCATTTCCCTTTGAGCACAGCAAGTCATCCAGAAACTGATATTAGCTCATCTCTTATTCTGAGACTGGTAATGACTAAATAGCCAAGTATAAGTAGAATTTGTGAAAATATATTTCTCCTAGAGGTTCAAAATGTCTATAGCTTTTTTTATTTTAGCCGGAAACTCAAAGATGACAGAATCAGATACACAACCACTGACGCCTGTCTGACACCCTCATGTGTACCTGACTCATCAGAGGAAACTGCCACTAGGAAGAGGAGGCTCTGTGTAAAAATGAGCCCTCGTGTGGCTGCCATGACGGCTGTATATGACATCCAGATCATTGCGAAGTCCAAGTACCATCTTGTTAACTACACCTGTATAGGGTGAGCACTGGAAATAAATAAACTATTGATGTTTTGTATCTAATTTCTTTCAAACTTTCTAATTTGCGTGAATTATTACTGACCTAGCTGTTTAAACACTCTGTATGTCTCCTCTTCTTCTTTACACAGTGAGATAAACAATATGGGAATATGGTTTCGAAAGGGTGATGTTTCTGAACACCAGTCGTCCCAGGAGATGTCCAGTACAGATTGCAGTGACGCACCACCCAACACAGCAAGGTAACTTCATACTACACTGTTCTGCAGTGCCTCTCAAAGTTTAACTTTCCTCCTTGCTTTCTTTTTTTGTTTCACTCCCAGTGTACTCTTGAGCTGTTGTTATGTTTCTGTACCATATGTACAACAATGAAGACACAAGCAATTGATCACTCCTGGGCAATCTGCCGTAAAGGTTGTGGCTGGACAACGAGGTAGCGAGGGTGAACCGGAGAGACAGGCTAACTAGACAGGATCCCCTGAACAGGAACATGAGTTCAATGAGGGCTAAACTCCTGCTATTTGTGGTGTGTCCCAGGAGGCAGAGGCAGGTCGCTCGTCTGACTGCGGTGACAGGAGTGTTGTACTGTGCAGACAAAGAGGAGGAGATGTAGCCCGGAGAGCGAGCGACAGCTGCAGAGGAAGGGAGGAGAGCTCCAAGATCTCCGCCATGCTGGAGTGTGTGTCCCCTCCTCTGCTCATGCTGCTCAGGCTTCCTCCGCCTCAGGCCTCGGAGTGAATGGAGCAAACCTTTGTACTGTGTCCAGATCAAACAGCTCAATTATTTATCCCAATGAAGAACTGGGGATTTCCACAGCAAATTGTAAATAAACAATTGAGACTCCTTTGGTGTGGCGTTGCTGTGGAGAGGGAAGCTTGGCATAGGGCACTTATGGGTTTGCCAGCTTGAAGTGCTATGCTTTGCCATCCTGTGCTGGGCTGAGTAAAAGCCATTTAAAAGCCACAACAGGCTAGAGCGGTGGATGCCAGCAGGCGCATTCAAAACAGAGCTTCTGTTCACATGGCCACTCAGTGGGCTGAGAACAATAAAACGGGCAGCCGTGAATTCAGAGCCCAGGTTCAAACTGGGTAGAGTTTTGCGAATTGCCCATATTTTGGAAGTCGATGGTCAATAATCTTTGATGTGTTGAAGTGATTGTGAGGGCTCAGGCCCATGTGTACGCCTTCGCAGCTCTTACCGGTAATCCTCCGTTCTTTTGAAGCCCACTTTCAAGTTGGTGAGGCTCAGAGGTTGGAATAAATTGCACCTCGAAGCGACTCACACCCCCTCCTGATGCCTGCTGAGATCACAGGCTGCTGTTTTTGTATTAACATTAAAATTCATTCCACAGTCTTCTTTTGAGAGTATTTCCATCCATAATGCACTGACACATAAGGACGGCACTGTGGGAAATTTAGACAGCAGCAGTTCTTTGACTATTTATCTGGCATCCTCTCTGTGTAGTTACATGCACCTCAGTCAACCATACGTAGAACTATAAATATGTCTGTAGTTTCTTTAAAGTCACAGATTAGATAGTTTGACACAGTGATTTATAAACAGCTCTTCAACACTCACTGATTGCTTAGGTAAGTACAGTACTACAGTGTAACTGTCGGTGTAGTAGCACCCCACTATACTTTATTCATATATTCAACAAGAGCAAATTTTCTCCTCCATGCCTCCTTTGGGCTATCTATAACAACTTTATGGCCTTTGGAGAATAGCACCTCTTAAATTTAAGTGCTCTTTACAGTCAGTGGAAAAGATGTTTTAAATACAGTCAATAATGTGTAAATTTTTAATGACCCTTATAATTTTGAAAGCTGCAGTGATCCCTCTCAAATGTTAAGTTGCCTCAGGCAGCGAGAGCTTGTTAGAGTTGTGTACAAACGTAAACCGCAAATCAGGGTTTTTTTCAGCGGCACAAGGCTGCAGTACACAGTAACTGCAGGGTGTTGCATCATTATGGGAAGCACACAGTGATTGCATCAAGGCTTAGGTGTTGCATTTGAATTGTTTTTGTATTGTGTTGTCTCTACAAACGGGGTATCTGCAGGTCTTGAAAAGTTTTGAATTCAGTTTCCTCCTCTGTTGCCCGCTATAGGAAGTCACGTTTTCTATCCGATTGCGGGCTGTCGGGAGACGTTACGCTCTTAGAAACTAAAAATATGATTGTTGCAACCGTGAATTGTGCACATAGGAGGCTGTTTAATCCTTTTCAGTGAGCTAGAGTCTTGGTCATCACCATCAGACCTATAGCAAGTTCTGTCATTACTGCTAGCCACAGAAGCTTGGAGGTTATGAGCGTCGTCTCATAATGGGCGAATTTTGAAACGCCAAAGATATTTGATTATCGTATATGACCAAAAAAAAAACAAAATCCGTACTAAGATGCTAAAACCAGCACATTTGGCATTTTTGCTTGAGAAGTTATTAATCGAAGATCAAAATAGCTGACGATTCATTTTCTTTCAATCGACTAATTGATTAGCAGAATAATTTATAAATTGGTTAATCCATCCATCCATTTTCTGTCACTTATTCAGGTCAAGGTTGCATTAATTTTATCAAGGAATGATTTACTGCTGGGAAAAACTGGAATAAAAGTGATGTGATAAAGAATGAAAGGCTGCTGGTTTGGCTGGTGTAATTGTGAAACGGGTATTAAATGAAATGTGTTATTTAAAAAGTTTTGAATTTGGCGAATGCTTCAGAAACCCCGTAAAAATAAATCTTATGAATTAGTAAAGGAATATTTATTTTATCAGGTTGACTAAGTTTCATCAGTTGAAGTAGGATGAAGGACAAACACGAAACCTAAAATATTTTTTATTTGCTCGGGCTGTCACACCTTGTTGTGCCACTAAAACTGTTCATGTATAGGCCTGTTAAGCAGTCTGCCGCACAAACGCATTTGAACCTTGTGTGATGAATGTCTCTTTTATCAAGTTTGTCTAAAGCGTTTCAACCAGCGTCAGATTCTGTTTTGATTCATAGCTGCAGCTTGAAGTCAACCTCTTTGGCTTGTTCTCTGTCAAGAAAAACCGTATCAGCCACTCCCTGATTTTATAATGTGAAAAACCTGCACCATCCGGTCAGCCTTTTAATGTGTCCAGTAAAGTATCTCCCTCTTTCCTTCTGGCCAACGCTGCCATTTGTTCTCCTGATAAAACTGTCATTGCTGAGGCTGAAATCTGACCTCTACAGTGACTGCTAGCATAAATTAGCCTTGTCCTAATATTGCAATTTCTTTTGCTTCACTCAGAATCAAGGTTTTTGACATTTCTCTTAGAATAATAAGCTATTGTACACACAGACACTTTTTAAATCAAACTGTACAGCGATAAAAACGTCAAGGCCAAGTATCTTTTTTTTTTTTCATTGCACACTGTAGTTCCTTTTTTTTGTCTTTTTGTTTAACACGTGAAGCCTAGAGAGTTATCAGTGTCAAAATTGGCATGCATATCAATAAGTTTTGGGATTGCACTGTCTTCTACCTGTGACACGCCACACATTGCTGCAGCTCTGCAGGAGTATTGTATCGGCTTTCATTGCTCGCTGGTTAACCAAGACTTCCCACTGCACACGACTCTTGAGGGGAAAGAGACACCGTGACTGTCAGCGTGTCGCCTGACAGATCTTCCATCTGAAGTGCTAAAGAACAATCACTCTCAGATCAATCTTACTCATTACTTTGTTGTGTTCAGAAAAGTTGCAAAAAGTAGCGGAGATCAAGCGAAGGCATGCGGAGAGGTGCCAGGAATGATCGAATGATCAGCTAAGATCTGATGGGCTCAGACTGTTCAGTGATTTTGCCGCCATATTCAGAGAGATCCTCTTTTTCAATACCTGACACTGAGCTTAAAGGAGGATAATGATGGGTGAGAAAGCAGCTCCCACAAAGCAGCACTGTCGGCACGTAGAGGAAGGTGTGGAGATGTTGTCATGGGAAAGGCTGGATGTGTGTCAAAACAAGAGCTTCCAGCTCTCTGTATCGCAGCTCTGGCTCTTCAGTGATATTACTCTCATCCTCATCTTACCTCTGCACTGACTACTGCTTGCCTGTCCCCACTGTCTCACCCACTTTCTCTTTTCTTCTAACACAGACAACTCTTTTCCTTATTCCATGTGGAACAACTTAAAGAACACCATACAAAAAAATTGTGTAATTCATATTGTCAAGTAATCCTCAGTGTCGTGGTTTGCTTTGCCACACTAATATGATTTTAACTCTGGCAGATTTCATGGGAACATAAGACTCTTGATCTGCGTTGTAATTGTGTAAATCTTTCAGGCCGTGTTCCCAGTTTTACTATAATTTGATGAGGAACTACACTATAATTGAATATTCAAATTAGGATTATGTGTCAATATGGCTCTCCTTGCCTGAAATGAGGATTAATTGTTGTCAAAACTCCAGTGGCCGACATAATATGAGCCCCAACGCTGCTGTTGATTAGCAAATGCACTTGCCATGTTTTTGTTTTAAGAATTAGTTGTCTAATTGATTTGCCATATGTTACACTCTCCAATGCACCTAAAATTGTATTTAGAAATCACCAGTTTGGATTGAGACAATTTTGTGTTTCAAACAGATGGAAAAAGCAACCCTGGAGGTTGCCTGAAGAAAAGCATTTCATGAGCACATTTCCCTGGTTTCACACAGTCTTTGGGATTTTAAGTACTGCTTTCACTTTTTCAGAGACATAGATAAATATCCAGTCTACATACTTTATGTGTTGTTTCTTTTGAGTACTAATTTAACAATGCAAATGCAGACACCCTAAAAAAACATTAACCCCCCCCCCACTTTATCAGTCCATGGGATGTCTTTGTGGTTTGAAAGATGTGTACCTTTCTTCCTCAGCAGTGGAATCAACCTTTGAGAGGTAAAAGAAGTCTGCCTCGAATATGGCAATTGTTCCCACAAGATTGATGCCAACCTTTTAAAAATTCACCATTGGCCTGGATTTAACATGGCCAAATGCTGATGTAAATGAGGAGGAGAAAAGTCGACCCTTTCATTGCAAATAAATCTGAGTTGCAGGCTTCAGCTCATAAATACCACAGCCTGTCAGAAGTCTTGTTTTATTGCTCTTGATGGAAATTATTGCATTTATTTATCTCATCCGAAGAGATAAGGCTTTGAAAGCCACAACTCATGCACAGCACCCTTGGAATATGCAGATCTGCCTTTAGTCTTAAATTTTAAGAATTTAGATTTTATACCCTCTGCATGCGACGAATTATTATGTTATCCAAAAACAGAACATGATACACAAAACACACTACATTATTTGCAACTTCACACCTGCTCACCCCCAAAATCTGTCTTGTCTTTTTATAATTCAGCACTGTCTTATTCTTCTTATTTTCCTTGTGCTTTACCAACAAACTGTAATGCCCGTGTGTCCTCTAATCAAAGCAATTCCCTATTTAATGATATCGCCAACTACTTTGCATTATCATTATAAAATCATTTGTTTTATAATTCCATCCTGGAGCTTATTTTACCTTCAGAGCATGTCATGTTATGCAGTTCTCTTGAAGCGGTGATTTTTTTCCCCCCTGCTTGCTGTGGATTTATCGATCCGTAGGGGTGAGTCACAGGGTGTGATTCATGATAGCTTGATTGATGAGGATTTCAATCTTATATGGTTTGTTAACTTCAACTGCCCACAAAGTGCATTCTGTGCTGTTTTCTGTAATACAAGGCCATGAAACGGAGGAAAAAAAGAGGGGGAAAAAAACAGACTTCCCTTGAATAATGGAATCTCTCAGTACCTCCAGAATTAACAAGATCCTGCTTCAAACCCCCGTTAAAGGTCTGTTCAAGCCCCTGGGCAGCTGAGGCATGGTTTAACTTTTACCATATTTCTCCTCTTCAGATTCATCCTGTTATTTCAGTGCTCTGTTTTGCCTTTAGACAGATAAAAAAGCTTTTTTTTGTAAGGAGGGAGCTTCCATGCTAAATATATGCTCCTGCATTGTATTTTAATGTCCGAGCAAAGTGCCTTGGAACATAATTGTCATTGTTCAATACAATGTGAATGTGCCTTTTTGTATGTTTTTAATGATGGTCAATAAAACAGTATTGACCAGTTGATAGAACATTGTTGCTTTTTTTCTGCCTGCAGGAAGACCACAAGCAGGCCTGATTATGAGCACCAGAGCAGTGGGATCTACACCATGACAGGTATACGGTCTCACACTTTTAACTATATGTAAGTCAGTACCATTTATGACAGTCACTTTAGACAATTAGAGGCAATGAATAGTTTGCCTGAGATACATTAAATCTGCGGATCTCTTACTTTTAGCCAACTCACTGCAGCATAAATCTAAAGGTTCAATACTTATACTTATGCTTTCTATGTACACTGAATGTCTTGCTCTGTCTCCACCTGTTCTTGAAGGCAGCTCCTCTGGTACTTGATCTATTAACACTCTGTGTCTAGATCTCCTCACTGATGGATACTGTACAGAGCTTTGCTTATCTGAGCAAACGTGACTTCCCAGAGGAGCTGCGCATTACACTCAAGAGAACATTTAACAGCTGTCAAAGATGATCCATCACATGCCATACTTACATATGTACCGTGCATGCACTGGACGAATTCCCTTCTCTTTGTCAGGGAGAAACTCAACTATAGTACAATGCTCCGGGACTAAAACAGAAGAAAGGCTAATTCGTTAGGAAGCAGAGCTTAGCTATGACAGCCTCAGAGCCACAGAGTCAGAGCCGGCTGAGACGCTCTAGCCTTAAAGAGCATGTGATCCACACGATGTGAATGAGGCAGGCAGGTTTTTATCCAGCTGGAGAGAGACACCATGTGGTGAGGATTCCTCCTGCTGCTCAACAGAGGCACACCCAGGCTATGGCCATGTTACACCCTTCCTTTTTTAATATTAATCTGGCTGTTAAACAATTGCCGAAGTGCACATGATAGAACTGCATAAGGAATCAGGTTGAAAAGTCAATTCAAAACTGTCTTTTTTTCTTTTTTCTTTTTCTGTATGCCGCCAAAAAAGCAGAGCAGAATAATCGACAAAAGATAGATTAATACATCATTGTGTTGGTATGACAGTCGTATTATAAGTTAGTCCAGACAACTGTGCAAAGCGTGGCCCTGAAGGAGTAGACATTAACACACAGCTGAGCAGTTTGTGACACTGGGTGTGCGATTCCTCCACTGGGACAGGGTTTGAGTGACAGTGAAGAACATGCACATACTGTACAGTACGCTGCCAGCAGTCATCATTTATCTCCAGAAAACTGTCCTTCGCAGCTGTACAGACTCTCTCTTTCTTCTACCTTTATGTGTCCCTTCCTGAGCTGGTGAGAGTTAAAAGAAAAGAGTATAAAGGAGTTAGCCTGAGATGGTTCTTGGCTTTATTGCTAGAGACTGTGTACTCGTCAGCCTTACAGCATCACACTGTGAATGTGAGAGAACGCAACTTTCCCTTCATTAACAATGTGATAGCCTGCAGACCAAGTGTGAGGTCGTAGCCGACAGCCTATTTGTGTTAATTGTTAGCGGTGGTAGCTCTGGTCTGTGTGTGTGTGGGGGGGTGCATGGCTGCTTGCGTGTGCACGCGTGTGTGTGGGCTGACAGCTGGCCAGGTTCGAGTTGGTCTAAAACCATGTGCGCTCTGTCAGGGTTGTACAGGCGCCTTCTTTAGGATTGATGAATTGCCTGCTTTCTTGATTAAACCCTCCGTCACTTCCCAACAAAACAAAAACCCCACAAAAAAAAGACAGAGTTGAGGGGAGGAGAGGTAACATGTCTGGGAAATCTGTCATCTGCAGTCACATCATGTACAGATGTGATGTGCAGGCGCTTTGACGTTTATTACCAGAATATTAAAAACTAATTCACATTTATTTTGCAGCCCTTTTTCACTTGACAGTTCAAGCTCATTTGAAAAGTTATCAAGTTTTCATCGCAGCCCCAACCTTTGCTTTTCTTCACCACGTTGCTTTGATCCATGCCAAGTCCCTTTGCCAATTAGGTCTGCTATTCATACATTGACAGAAAAAGCAGGATATTTTAAAGGTAATTAAACTTGCTCTCATGAAATGTGGCTAAAAGGTATATGTTTGAGAGAAAATAAATGTGTTGGAAAAAAGTCTAAAACCGTGTGATGTGACGTGACATTGAGGCTGTTGCATTGCAGTCTCTCTTCATTACCTACAGAACAACATATAGTATTCAGCAGACATCCACCTGATAAAAAAGGTAAACGTAATAAAAAGTAATACATTTACATATCTATTGCATTAATCAAAAATAAATCCTGACATTGGCCCTGATCTAACGTAATATGGAGAGCAATTATTTCCCTATCCATTAGAAGAACTTCAATTAACAGACACGAGACAGTTCATCCTTCAGAGGACGAGGGAAAAAATAGGAGGCTCAAAATTAACTTGGGTTTGCAAAATATCTTGGCAGGATGACATTGATTTTTGATTTTCAGGAAACAATATTAGAATTCTTATTAAACTATGTGCATCTGCTTTTAATTTGCTGCAAATAATTGGAAAATGCAATGGAGCTTTCCAATTAAAGCTCCACTTTATGCTGTTTAATAATACCCTCATAATATTATAGCTTATGAAATGACAGGTGAGTTGGTGTATGAATAAAACATAAAGCCCTGTAATAAGAGACAGAAAAAAAACGAGACAGTTGTTGGGGGGCTTTTAAATGCTCGACATAATTTGCATATATTAATCTCCTCTTTTCATCCTTATCAAGTATTCCACTGTATTTGAAGTTAAAATAGTCATGACAGGCAGGGGTACGCTTCGTTTTTCCAAGGATTTATTACTTGTATAATTCTGGATCTTTAATAAGCCAATATGACTGATCCTCTGAGTTCTGTGGAATTTGGTTAATTGTTCCAGATGGTGCTCACTGATTATGCAAAATTACTTTCTTTCTCCTCTTTTTCCCCCAACTACACCAATTCTTGATTGACTAACATGGAGAAAAAAGATTATTTTTGGCGCAGCACTTTCATTAAGAGGGTTCTCATCAGGTTTCAAACAAAAGTTCCATCTTATCTCCCTGTGTGGTTCTGGGCGAGGCTGTGCAGAAGGAGGAGATCAGCCGGCTCTTATCTCAAACTGTGATGGATCTCAACTGCTTCGGCACCGCTGGGGTTATATTTTAAAATAACACAATTCTTTAGGCTGAGGGATTAAAAAACATGACCTCTGGATAGTGACACAAAAGTTATTATTAGTGTACGCTGTTCTCTTCTTTCTCTTTTCTCCTCTCTTTTTCTCCAAGAGATTGATGAAATTACTAAGCAGCGGGGTTGGTCCTCCACTTGCAGCTCAGGCTCCATCCACAACTCACTAACATTCTGTTTTGCATCAGCTAAACTGAGCTGAATGAATCATTTATGGAAGTGTTATGGGGGAGTATAGGGCAGATTTACTGCCGAGCTTTTACTTTAGATGGAATGGGATTTCTATGAAACCGATCTTGATGTCTGAAGTAATGCCAAAGCTTACATCAAGACATGAAAGGAACGCTCTTAAAACCCACGTTTTGCTTCTTAATTCCCTTGGTCAGCAAAAGGCGAAATAGGGAGAGAGGGGGGTTCAGTGGGGAAAATACTGTTTACACGTAATGTACACTCACTCACACACACACACATCTTCAAACCGTTTACTACTCCCAGCGGTTAATGATATAAAGGACTGTTGAATTTCTCCTTAATAATTTGATGGCTTGTAAATTACACAGTGTTTAGATTTGCCTTAATTCAGATTTAAGTTTTAGCACTTTGTCTATTTTTCATATAGAAATAGCAGCAAGGTTTCAATGTTGTCAGGTGAATACTGCAGAAGTTAATTAAACAATTGGCCAAATTACACTCTAGCACGCAAAAACAAGAAGGTAAGAGAGATTTTAGGAGAGTTATCCAGAATGGAGAGTGACATCCACTCATATATTGTTGCTGTGCAGAGGTCTGGATGGGACATGTATGTAATTCTCCCTATTGTTTGATTTTTATTTTTATTTTTTCTGGAGCTGCAAGAAATATGACTCAATCACTTTCTATTTTCAACACAAGCTTTGTTTCTTTGTCGAGAAAATAGTTTTTTATTTAGAATTTGGTCACATTTGTCCAGACAAATTGTTTTTTGTGAATCTGGATTTGTGTGTTGTTTTTGTTCAGAAAACTACATGCAGTCTTTGGTCTTATATAGAATGTCTAAAAGTCAAAGATTAGAAAAACTGCGAAACACTGCAGTCTAATTTGAATATATTCTCAGTCAAAATATACTGATGGATATTAACAGGTAAAATACCCTCTAAATGAAATCCTGTTGACGTTTTTCCCACTTATATGACAAAAAACCAATTGGACTATCCAGGTTATTTTCAAAACATGATCGATCCCAATGTGATGGTGCCATTAAGTATTTGGAGGATCAATCCTGAATGAATCGTAATGGAACTTCTGACTGGAGGCCCTCAGGCATTTTTGGACCTTTATTACAGTCAAATAAGAGACTTTAAATGGCTTTGCATTTGCAGGCCAGACTGGACTCTGGAGTCTCATCCCTCATTGCTTTCTATCCATCCCTGAGATAGAAGTAGTGCTCCATTAGTTTCAGTGTCCAGACGTGGACAGCCTCAATGGATGGGCCTGTCAGGGCTCCCTCATTTGCCCCATGTACAGCAGGGTTTGTTATCACACATCTAATTAGAACTTGATAAAAAATATTTCACAAAAATCCAGTCATTAAATATAGTTTAAGGAGATTTATGGTCAAATATGCCTTAAAGATCTTTTAATGGCTCTGCTGACTTGTTAAGTTTGTAATTAATGATCTTCTAATACATACTGTGGTGTGATTTAGAAAGCACAATGAGATTCTGGGAATGAAGTCGTTTTGGAAAAGGGCATCTGGGGCTCCCAGAAGCTATATTAAATAGTTCTGCTCAGACTGGTTTGCTTAGAGCCATGAAGTCTGCTGTGAAAAAGTTCAAACACATCAGCGTCTTTACATAGATGAGGCCATTTTTATTTTAGGGTGGATGATTATGAAACAGTTGCTTTGTCATTTCATAATAGTCAATTAGTGTGTACAGAAAAGTCCAGGGCTCCTCTGTAGCAGGATTTTCAAAGTGCATAGTATAACACTTTTATTTAAGTAATGGAAAAATATCTCTTTAAAGTCCACTAATCCACACACAGTAAAACTAATAAGCAAATGCATATGTATCAAACTGTAAATGCATTATACTAATAACAGTCGCCTATTTCATCAGGAGAGTAATGGTGTCCTTATTAGCATAATTAATGACAAATGGCAGCGCAGCATTGGTGGATTGGTTCTAGGGGATGATAAATTGGTGGATGCCCAGGTTAGTGGCTGCCAAGGAGGCCTCTTTGGCTGTCATCCCTCCTGCTTCCACTCTGGCACAGTTCATTACTCACCGTGTGAGATGCCACTTTACATTGCCTGGTACTGTGAGCATGGAGAACTTAATAATGCCACCCATAACCACACAGGGCCTGCTGCTTTACCCACAGTCCAGAGGGCAAGTAACTCAGTGAGGGTTAGGGGTTGTGGGAAGCAGGGCGACAGGGGAGTCTTCTCCTGCAGCTGCACTGATCAAAACAGATCACGCGTCAGTCACTACTTGAGGGGATCCGGGGCCATATGACCCAGTCTCCAGTGCTGGTGAGTGTTTCTTGTTAGGATTTCTAGGGCTCGCCACATCCCTTGCATCATTACGGGTTAGTTTGCCCACAGAACCGCTAATTAAGAGGGGATTTGTGTAATTGTGCCTTCTGCTGTGTCCCATCCGGCACATGCAATTTACTGTCAGCCCTCTGCCAGCTTTTACACTTGTCCAGAGAGGCGTACCCCATTTATACACACATTCTGCTGCGCATTTACCAGCAGCCACAGCTGGGGATCAATGCCAGTGCCATGGCAGTGTCTTAAAAGACACTGTGCTGCTGATTAAAGTCTGATTGTCCATTTAATTTCATGAGAGCTTTCAATAGCCAGCAGAAAGGGCTTTCCCAGTTATTCTCCAGTACTGACTGCTTTTAATGCAGTTAATACAGGTTTTGTAAATTTATCAAATCACTGAAGCATTTTGGTACTTACTTTACTTTAAATAGTTCTTTCATATATGCGTGACATATACAGTGTCGGCATTGGAGAAAATACTGCACATGTACGTACCTCCTCAGAGCGTTTGGTGTGATGCAGCGGTGTTTGTGGCCAACTCACCGTAGGTGTTTCTGGCTCTGCCCACTTTCTGGAAGACTGATGGACCAGCGCCCGACTGGGACTGCCTCCTGGCTCCCTACCCACATCCAGATTTCAAGGACTGCTTGTCACAGATGGAAAAGTAAGTGGGTCATTCTACATAAGCT
>JAPMOB010225211.1:0-44035 GCA_029875015.1 Lepomis gibbosus | reverse complement strand
TGCTACAACCGTGTCCTAAAAGATGGCCGCCGCTACCCAAAATGCACTGCGTCATGACGTAGTTGCCCATTCTCTATACCTGCAATATCACAGGGGACTTTAAAAACCGCTAGAAAATATGGCAGGTGACAAGAAGAATAAAGATGATTTCAGATACAGCACCAGGAGACACATTCAGTTTCCAAGTTTCTAAACATTTGTTTGCTAAATAAAACTAGACTAAAAGTCTACAGCCATGCCAGCAGCTCTGTGAGGCTGTATGAGGCACATCGGTGCTTTGAGCTAAATGAAAACATCAGCACACTAATATGCTCAGAAAATTCTAACATGCAAATGCGAAGCAGGTTTAATGTTTACCATGTTCAACGAAGTCAAGTCATCAAAAACCAACATACATGAATACAGCTCTAACTTCTTTTTTTTTACACCCAACCCTCCAGCTACAGACATAAGCCTGATGAACTGTGATTCAAGAGATTCAAATTAGTTTAGTTCAATACTATTTTAATTCAAACACCCAGGAATTGTTGTGTGCACCAACACCCAGCATGTGGCATCTGTGAGCAAGGTGGAGCCCATGAAAACACTCTGGGATCCCCACTCACTGTACAATGGTAGTCCTACATTGCAGTGCATTCACAAGAAAGCACATATTTAAAAACTGGTTGCAGGTATTTCAGTATCATGTTTCCCCTTGCATTTATAGAGGAGAGTCTTTAGACTTTCTCCCTGTGAATATATTGCTGTTATTGCTTTCTGTATAAATAAAAACAGACTGTAAGTTCGCAAACACTTAATTTAGACTGTATCCCTATTTTCTAATTTTGCGTGGTACTACAGCCAATCACAGTTTGATTTAGATGTAACAAAATGTGTCTTAATGTGTTAACAGCATGAGCTTTATCAAAACAGATGACAATCGAAACATGTCTGATCATTCATGGGGCTTCTCGTTTTCAGACAAAACAATCTGCTCAGCAAAAAGTGCTGTGTTGACACATTTACTTGCCCATTCACATACTAATGCCAATGATGTTGGCGCTCTATACAGCAGAGTGTGATATGAGGAGGGAGACTCCCCCTACAGGTTATGCTGGTTTAAGAAAGAATAAAACAACACGCACTGATGATTTAATGTGTTCTCATCTCAGTGCATCATTACCAACGCTTTCACACAGCCAATTATTTGACGCTTAAGGTACCATTTAACTTCCGTATGAAATGCCACAGTTTGCTACGTCTTAGCGACACAAAGGAGGCTAACCGTACCTGCTAGCATATCCGCCGTGAGCCGGTCGACATGCTTAAACTCGTTGATTTAGGTTTAGGCACTAATATTTCTGATGGTTTTGGTGAGGGTAGGGGGCTTCAGGGGACTGTCAACACCTTCAACACCAATGTAGATTCCGGTCTGTACGAGATGCAGACAGACGCTAAAGGGTAACTTTAACGTCAAATTATTACGCTTTGTGACTTCTGAAAGCATCGGTATCGGACGCCCAGAGATAAGAATGGTCTGGATGATTTCTTGGCTATGTATAAACATAAATGGGTATAATTAACACCTTTTTATATGTGTGCAGGTCAAATAAGCTGTGACAGTAGAGAGACAGGATGAAAGCAGTGGTCCTTTCATGTAGAGATGCATTATTGTATTACAAATAAATCCATCCAAAGTTGAAATGAACTAAAACTAACTTAAAGAAGCCTCTAGAGCTCTAAACAAGTTGCTTTTTCCACTTCCAAACATCTTGTTCTCTTGTATTGCCTTCAATTGCATTGAATGATGATGATAATACTTTATTGTCGAATCAAGTATGACAAAGCCAGTAACCCTTATCACAACCACAATCCCAGAGTGTGTGCCCTAACTTAATGATTATATGCATGTCGACCATTTAATCATACAGCTGCGCACATCGGCCTCATGGCCGACGTCAAAGTCCTTTTAGGCAAGTCATCTTGGCAACGCTTCTGGGCAGGTATTTCGGACTAAAAAGACCAGGCTCCTATCTAAATGAATGGGGAGAGAGAAAGAGTTTGAAAGAGTTTGACAACTTTGCCCCAAAATAAGGTTTAAAATTGTTTTTTGGACCGGTTTTACTTCTACTACGCATGCGCCACCACTTCCGTGTATGCATAGTATAGGTAAAACAGCCCCTTATGTCAGTGGAACCATGCGATTAGCTGAAATATGATTCCCGCTTTGGCTCTTAAAAGCAGACAATTGGCTTTCTAGCAGGAGGAGCGGGATAACCGCCATCTTTGCCGTTACAGGCTTTCCCCATAGAGTTGAATTGAGAATGTGATTGAGTGGCATGTCTCCTCTAAATTGTCTCTGCCGACATGCTAGCAGGCAGGGTTAACCTCCTTCGTGTTGCTGTCCATTACCACCACCACTCCACTAGATGTTGCAAAAGAACTACGGTCCTAGAACTGTGGTCCCAGGATTGCTGCGGTACTGAAACTGCAGCCTACGGTACTGCAGCCACATAGTATTCACCGAAATAGCAAAAACTGCTATTCATCAAGTGGCCACTTGAGGCTGGCTGCAGAAGGGAGTCAATCTCCTTAGACCCCCATGTTAAAATGCCCAAGAAACACATTTTTACAGCCTGGTTCAGAAAATGGCAATCATGACAACTGTGAGGGGGTGAATATATTTTTTTAAACTCAGCTGTTAAGCCTTAAAGTTCTGCATAATTAGGGGCATAGCCACTTTTAGTGGAAAGTGGGTGCTGGTGCTGTCACTTATAGCAGTCTGCCTGCTGTCTCACAGCCTGTGTCCAAAGCATTTCTTTCTGTGTAATCTTTCTTATCATTGCAATGAAATTGCCCCGGTATTTACAACATGGTAAAAACACATGAGCATCTGTTCCGCGCCAGGCACTTTTTTTCTATTTTTTTTTCTTCTCTCCAGTCACACAGATTGTTGAAAAATGTTCAATTTTGGGTAAAACGCAGTGCTGGTCACAGTCACTTTTTACACAGCTGTCCAATCACAATAGAGAAAGGGTGGGACAAATACCACAACGTAGCAACTGTTACTATCCAGCTAATCTTGATATTGCTCGTCTCGGAGTATCCTTGTCTCTATCAGATGACATTCCCGGACTATCGCAATCTTAATATGAAAGGCAATGGAGGAACATTTCGTTCAACATGGGTCTACCAGGTAAGCAGCAGTAAGTTCAATTTAAATCAGGTCACAACCAATAATGGCCGCTGGAAGTTGCTTTGCTGGCAAGATGCTAGACGGTTACATTGTAATGTTAGTTGGCTTGCTTGACTCCTCTCAAATCACCTCAGACGTATTTTTTAAGGTTACAATAATGGGTTATCAGGTATTATAGTGTATTTTGATTTTGTAAATTGCATAGCTTCACAAACACTCCAGCACACAATCTTGACGTAAATCGAACCAGTAATGTTAGTTTTACACTTATGTGGTAGAGACACACACGCAGACAGACCAACCCCAGAATTACAGATCACAGATAAGCCTCCGGCCCACAATGATGGTTTTCAGAAAAATTTGGCATGAAATAAACTTTCAGTTTTCTCTTGGAATGATCTCGATGATCACAGTTAAGTTAAAAGGTTTTTTTTCTCTCAGCAGCCTTGTGCTGGCTTCTTCTTTCTGCTGTGCTGGAGTCTTTTTAAATGCTTGCTTGCAGCATAGAAGTTCTCAATATATTGTCTTTACAAATTTCAGTGGAAACATGTCGTAAATAATGCAAATACCTGAGGGACACATACAGAAGAGGGAAAGAAGAGAGGAGAAAGAGAGCAAGAGGTCAGATTCTGGTGCAGCAGGGTCTTAGATAGAAGTACATGTCCATCCCCAATTTCCTGCAGCCATACAGGGACACCACTATCAGTTTCAGGTAAAATAGGCCATGTGATGAGGATGTCATTGTACAGGCTCTCCTCCCCGCTGTCCCTCGTTACACCAAGCCAGATGATGAGCAGCATTTTCTTTTGAGTTTAGCTGAGATGCCTTCCACCCCACAGCCAATCAGAGGTTAAAGTAAAATTTCAACATTTTACATGAAGAAGAATTTGGGCATTAGTAAAAAACTCACATACATTTAAAATTTGGATATTGATGAAAGTTTAAAATATACTGCACTTCAGCTATTCTGATTTTAAAAATCTGATCACATCTGATCTATTTACTTTACGGACCAGAGGAATCTCAGGAAACTTCTGAGGCGTCCCTGTTTCTGTCCCAGTTGCTAGTGAGTTATAAACTGTTGATGTTGAGCCTCCTGTTTTTTTAACTAAAAACCCACATATGTTGATATGTTTAAGTTCATCTTAATTGCATTTATTTAATTGCACCGGCATGGTCCATGTATCATCTGATCGTTCAATTATTCCATTTAAAGGGCATTAAGGATTCCAGTGGCCACTAGCGGTGCGATTTTAAGATTGCTACTAGGTGTGTGCTTGAACACGTGCTCGCCTGAACTTATACGAAACACAACACAACCACTTTCATATGGAAATCCTGCAATAAACGCAGGAACACCAGCACGCTCTGTTACTTCAACGTTCCCGTCTCAGCGGCAGCTCAACACCGGTTCCGTAACGTTACTTCATTCAGCGCAGCCATATCGCATATTCGTTGCATATCGGCGCAATCCTCCTAGACAGGCAGGAAGACAGCTTCACACAATATGCTGGAAACTCAGGTAAACCCGTACTGCAACTTACAGTAATAGTTTTGCAGCTGCAGGTTGAACTAATCCATGTTTAAAAGTATTGGATGATAGCGAAATGGGTAGTGAGCTGGACTGACCGCAGTAAGTAACTTTACTATAGTGTTATTCCATGGCTCTTCTTCTGGGTTGTTGTCGCTGTGAAGTTGCAGTATTGTATATTATGTGGGTCCTGTTAGTTACAGTGACAGAGAGGTGGGTAAGCCGCGTCCCTGAGTATTGGTAAGACTACAATAAACTGAATAAACCTGTTTTGTCTGATCCTTACGTGGAGCCTGTGTTTTGCTGTGAGCTGGTTGTTTTATGGTGTTAGTGGACTGCATGTCGTTAGCTGCCGTATTGTCGCTGTAGTACAAGAGAGGCTCGCGAGCGCGCACAGGGCTGAATCCGACCCGGAGTCCCCACATTAAAAGCAGAATAGTGTCTCATCCAAGCAACGGAGAAAACAGGCGTGTGCTTCATTTCTAAGTGAGTTTTGAGCCCACTGACATTAAGGCAATGAAAATTTGATTAATTTCATTGAAAAACTTACATATAGTCCCTTTAATCTCAGGGTTTGCTTCTTTGTAAACAATCTTTGTTTGTCCAAACCACAAATCACAGTGACTAATGTCTCTCACAAATATTTGTGTTTGGACCTGTATGTAATATGGGTGACCATGTAATTTTACCCGTCAACAACCCCAAGACAGAAGTTCCTGTCTTTGGCCAAACATGCCTCTTCAATGGGGTTGTTCCTGTACTTAAAAGGACGCTTGACTTTCACACAACCTTTTCCACAGCAAGTGCAACTTACTGTGCCATCTGGTGATGCTCCCACTTGGGGGAAATCTGGGTTTATAAAAGACCCACATGTTGCAACTTTTTGGCTGTTGTGTTTTCTCTGTTTTTTTTCAACATTTCTTTCTATGCCTGCTCTTTAAGTGTAATACCCCAATTGACATCAGCTGAGCTACATTTGCTGTCCTTAGGATAACCTTTTTACAGTTGACAGAGCTGGTATCTTCATATCAGTAGCACAAACAGGCAGTGACCCTGCCTGCTTGAAACCATAATGTTGATCACTGCTGTTTCCGTGTCCTCCTTTCAATCACTTCAGCCTGAGCCTCTGAAACATCAGCGTGTTTTTACAGTGCCTGGCAGTGCTGGTCCAATACTGATAAATCGCATCCATCAAGCCTGGTGTCATGTAACCAGTCAAGGGATTTCAACTGTGTGACAGGCTGCACAGGATCTCTAAACTCCTCACAGTAATCTGGCAGCACACTTGCCACATGTTTTATGAAGATAGATCAGTGATCAGTCTGTCTTAGCTCTGAATGTGTAGGTGATAGTGTAGGGATCGTCTTAGTACAAGTCCCCAATTACAAATCGTTTTCTATTGAAAATGCAACTGATCAATCCCCCTTCTTATGACTCTTTAAAATAACATAGCCGAATATTTCTCATTTTGTTTGGCCCCAAAAACAGGATAGCCAACTTACCTTTGCTAGTACAACTGTGAAAAATGCTACCTTAATGAAAACTGCTAACGTCTAACCCTAATCCTAACCATTAGCCATGCAAAGACCTTCCAAGTAGCACATTGCCATAGGTAGCACATATCGACAGAACACCGGCTTGTGAACGAGGAGGTCTTACACCCAGCCACTGCAAACCTGTTCTATAGCTCTTAAACTTGTGCAAAGTTTGCGCACTCAATCCATAAATAGTAAGTAAAGACGTCCGGATATGTGAGTAGACGTAACACATCTGGATCTGTAATCCGGTCTTGGGCTGCTTAATCATGTGGATTAACGTTGTTTATCGCGGTTAGAAATGTGGTTTGTGTTCATGTTTTCCTGTTTAAGTATGTTTTTGGTTCTGTGTTCCTCTGTGTAGGCTTGTTTATTATTTTATTCATTCGCATGTTTTAGTTTAATATCTGTCTTGTCTCTTAGTTCTTAGTCTTGCATTTTAGTTCTTTGCCTCAGTTCTTAGTCCAGTGCTTGTCTTGTTTAGGGTTTTAGTAGCTTAGTTTATTCCTCTGTTTTATCTGCATGATTTTTACCTGTTTGAGTCCTTTGTCATATGTCTCCATGTTTTAGTGTAGTCCTGTCTCCTGTTTGGTCCTGGCTCCGTTGTTGTTTTTTACTTCGGTAGATCTGTCCTGGTGTGTTCCTGTGTGCTCTACTTCCTGTTTTACTTTGTAGTTCTCATGAGTCCTTGTCTAGCTTTGTTTCCTGTTGTTGATTACCTAATGTGTTTCAGCGGTGATTCCCTCCCTGCTCGTTTGCCTGTGTGTATATAAGCCCTCAGTTTAGTTTAGTCTTGGTTTGGTCCTTTTTCTCTAATGTTGAGTGTTCTGCCCTGTGTTTTGTCCCACTTGTTTGTTTCCCTTTGTTTGAATTACAATTTTCTTTGGACTTTGCCTGCATCTGTGAGTCAGCCTGAGTATTTCTGTTTTGTTTGAGAATAAATCTTTTGTTTAATTGCATCCTCTGCCTGTGTCTGCATTTTGGGTCCACACCTTAGCGTGCGCTCAGCGTACCCCTTGACAAAAATCCAAAAAAAAGTCCAAAAATCATTTCTTGGCAGTTGCATTTAAGCTACTTTCAGATTTCAGGCCTTGATGCTCAATTCCGACTTTTTTTCCCCCTGATCCGATATTGAAAGTGACCCGCATGTGCAGAAGAATAACACAGTGTCACACACAGCATGTTGTCGTGTAGAAATAGAGTCTCCGGTTTGCTCATACTTGCTAAATTTTTTCATTGTCCTTTCACGGGTAACATTTCTCCTGAATTATGATAAGTGGTTACAAATTTTCATTACTTTACATTTCCTTTTAACTACGGTTTATGGTGCTGTATGCATCTGCCCCACAACTCACCACCTACCTCTCTCTCAATTCAATTCAGCTCAGCTTTATTGGATCGCTTTATTTAATTCTCTCTCTCCACTCTGTCCGCTAAGAAGAGCAGCAAACATTCAACCCATCAGTTTTAGATTTTTTTATATAGTATTGCAGCCATGTTATGCTTTCATCAACATTAAAATATTAATGTAATTTAATTATATTATTTCTTCATGAATTTTGTCATATCAAATACAAATTGCCATTCTGTGTGTGCGTGCATGTGAGTGAATCACTTGTACCTTCAGAAATGTTGTTCTTTTCCATCAAGTGAGTGAAATGAGTTCTGGATGGAAGTCACATTCCTTCATGATGTAGTCTGGGTTGAACTGCCTAACCATTTCTGCACCATCAACCATGGACAGTGGTTTCATATCCTTGACCAGCATGGTTACTTCAGACTGATTCAGTGAGGGCAGTCGCTTGCTGGGGAGAACAAGTCTGCTTCCTCGGAAGAAAGTTATCCATGGTAGCACTATAGGCACAGGTCATCTTTGGGCTGCATTTGATATAAAAATAAGATGTGTCAGGCAATAGTAATATTAATCTTTTAAACTACAATACTCCATTAAAAAACACACTCAAGTATTTCTTTGTTCTTGATTCTAGAATCCTATGATATTGAAATGCACATTGAAATTAGGTTTTAAATAAATAATAAATTAACACAATCCGTAGTCTACAACGTGCTGATCTATACAGAACCTAACATTATAGTCTACGGGTATTTGTTTTTAGCTTACACAAAAGTTATCAGGCACAAAATAGACAAGTGAGAAAGGACGCTTGTCTCTGTGTGTTTGTTTTGTGGGCGTGGTTTACAATCATGTGTACTTGACTGAGGAACCAACCTGCGCTCAATCACCTAATCAGCTTTCCTGGTTAAACTCACCGCTTCCCTTGCAACTTGTTCTGGCACTCCTGTAGTATTATACTCTTGGCCAACAAATCCTCTGTCTTGATGGTTTGTCATCATTCTCCAGTGTTTTTCCTGTGCTCACTTTCCAACTTCATAGCTCACCACAACCCACCGCCTACCTTCCTGCCCTCTGCCTTCGCAGCCACCTCACCAACAGATTGATTTTTCAATTAAGTATTTTACCTAATGTACATCTGTAGTGTTTTGTGTCTGATCCTGGGTCCGCCTAAACCAGTTGTGATATATAGAGTGTTCCTTTGCCAGCATTTAACTGACTCGGAGGTGCATTCTGACCACCTCCAGGAAGAGTGAGGGACTAGTAAATCTTTTTTTTTTTGGATGCAACATTACCTGTTGCATGTAGGTATGAGATCAGTGGGGTTTTCGTACTTAGGTGTTCCTGTTTCAGTATACATATGTACACCAAAGCGGTGAACTTCAAAGTGCTGTATGAACCAAGGCATCTTGTAAAATTTGAAGTCACATTCCTTCATGATATTTTGAGTGAGGAACATTCCTAAAATCATTTGAGCAATGGATGTTTTTGTGAAAAGCTCTTCTTGTATTTGCTGGTAGTCTGTTAATTTTTTTATTTAGTATTTTGCACTGCAGGGAGAAAAAGTACAAACTGCACTGATGTTTAAGTATGGGCCATTGATTTTCATGCTGTAAAGAGTTTGATATGCTGGCAAGGGTACAACATGGATATTTTACAACACATTGGTTCATGGTTGCTTCAGATTTTGTTGAACCGGGCTGAAGAACATTTGTTTGCCATTTCTTCTATTCACTGTAATTGTGACCGACTTTTATAACACTGGCTCCACTCTGCAACAACATCTTTGGTTGTTCATCTTCTGTCTCATTTGCTTCTGTGTACTCTCATACTGGGTAGATTTTTTCCATTACCTAAGCCTCAGTCATCTATGACTTTTCTGTTTATTAATCAAATCCCTCATTCCCTTTCAATGTCTCATCCTTCTTGTTGTAGAGAGTTCAGACCTGATATCTGAGGAATAACCTGTATCTCTGTTTGTAATTTTAACTTTTCATTCTTCAAAGCTAAAGTCTGCACTTTAAAAAAAAAACATTACTTAAACATATTAATAAATTCCATCCATCCATCCATCCATCCATCGTCAACCGCTTATCCAACGTACAGGGTCGCGGGGGGGCTGGAGCCTATCCCAGCTGACATTGAGCGAACGGCGGGGTATTAATAAATTAAGAACAAAAAAATACATTTCCAGTGTTACACAAATCAAAGGCACAGGTGGAAAATCCATGAAACATTGCACGAGCAACAGACAGACCACCATATACACACAGGAGGGGTGAGGATAACACAGCACAGGTGAACACAATCAGGGCACGGACACGAGTAAACATTGAACGACAGGAAGTAAAAGCAGCACCAAACACACAAGGAAGCACAATTACAAAGCGAAACAGAGCAAATGAGCAGAAGAATCACAACACAGAGACAACACAACGTTCATTTGATTGGTTTAGAGGCAGTGGACATAAATTAACAAAAACAAGTTAATCTGCATATTTACTGTAAACATAACATTTTAGGGTAAATGGTTCTTGTATTAAGTCATTAAATGGAAAAGTTCTGTGGTGATTTTAGTTAGTTAGTTTGTTAATTCTATTCACAAGAATTGCCTTGTCAAATGTATGCCAATTAGTGCATTTTAATTGGTTAAATCCTAAAACCTGTAAGTAGCTACTGCCCTTATTGTGTCACAGTCTAAGATGCAGAAATGCAAAACTGTGCCACCAGCAAAAAGCTTTCAACCACTGCTTTGTTTGGTTGTTTAATTTGTTTAATTATCAACGCTGACCGCCACACATTGATTTTTTTATTAACATCTGCGGCATAGTGCTGTGTGATGGAACTGCACATTTTCGAGTGGCCTTTTATTGCGGCCAGCCTATGGCACACCTTTGCAATACCCATGTTGTCTGAGCAGCATCTTGATATGCCACACCTGTGAGGTGGTTGGATTATCTCATAAAAGGAGAAGTGCTCACTAACACAGAGTTTGACAGATTTGTGAACAATATTTGAGAGAAATTTTCAATTAAGTTTACATGACATTTTCAGTCAGTTGAGAAGTGCAAACACAGCACATTTAAATAAGCTACAATTATATCAAATGAAGATTACAGTTTTCATAAAGATAAATCTCTGGTGAGCTTTAAAGACTTGACAAAGTAGAATGAAGTGCTCGACTTAAGTTGTGGGCCAGTGTTTATTGATGCTATTTGTAGCTCTCTCCTGACTTTGAGCAGTGTGATAATCTGTGAAGCTACACTTTGCTGTTATATTTGTCAATTCATTTTGACAATAGATTAGCAAAATGATTACAGTTCATCCACAGAGACCAAGTCTAAAGTCAAGCTTGACTACTGACCTCTGAGCTTAAGCTGAGCTCTACAGCTGCTGCGCATTGATAGGTGCTATCTGCCTGTCCTGCATAGTATAAGCCTTACAACAAAGATTTATTACCATAGTCCCACTCTCACCCTCCCCACTGGTAGAGGACTACTATTTCTAGTCAAGGTCACAGATTCAAAATAGCACTATTTGTGTGTCTATTGTCATGCAGACATCTGACTCCAATCTATACTCAGGGCATAGAAAATATAGACGATTATACTGTATGTAGTTGTGAAAACTAAACATTTGCTCTGACAATTTCCTTCAATCTGACTAGACTGGCTGCCCTTCAAAATGTTCAAATATGGAGAGCCTACGTGTTTATGGTGAAATGGATATGAGTGACCTAACATGCATTCTCTCCATCCCATTTGCTGACAGGACTTTCCAACACTTCCTCCACTTTGCCCTTTGAGCACCATTTAGCCTGTCTGATGAATAGATATAGGCTGATATTAGCTTATTGCAGATAAATCGGTTTTGATATGTTTGTCCAGAAGTTCAAATAAACTAATAAAAGAAGGTTAGAAAGGTTTTAAAAACAGTATTGCCAATACATAGTGAGTAGAGAACTGACAAGTTGATGTTTACACCTACTCAGTACTGGGTCACAGTTCCTTAATAACAAGATTTTTGCCCGATAAAGGGTTATAGAATCCTTATTTTAATGTTTATTTGATTCTGTTTAGAAAGCTTATATGGCAGTTAAATTATAGCTTTTTAAAACTCAAAAAAAAAAAACAGACACTGGTATCAGCCTCAAAAACAAAACTCCATTGATCGAGACATATCGTTCAGGCTATACTGTACACTCATCCATGTGAGACATAGCCGCACACATTTACAATATATTCATACTACAGTGTAACAGATTAAGTTATATAACCTTAATTTAACCCCAAATCAATGTTGCATAGAAAATGTAGATACTGCACTATACTTTCGGACAATCTTACCAGAGTGTGCATGGAAGTTCAGTATCAGCCAACAAAATGTGTCAATCTCTTTGTCAATTTCAGTTACTGAACTTGAGGATTTAAAAGTTAACCAAACCACAAATAATCTTATGATATCCCATACAGACAGCAGCTATACTGCCAAGGCAGTTGTGCTGACATAGAAAGCTTTTGGTGAGTATGATTAGCTGGTGTTACTTTGTTTTTTCTTCATCACTACTGGATTTTACTGCCTCATTATTTATGTGGCAAAACAACCTGAATTACTAATGTTTTCTTTATTATTACATGAGTCGGGTAGGGAAAAAGAAGTTCAATTTAGCTGTATCCAAGGCTAGCTATGGCCATCGTACCGGCTAGCTTTAAATAAACATAGCTGACTTGCTGTCTCTGCGTGGAACTCAGAGAGTGCAGTAAGGTTGCCAGCATGCTTCTTCAGAAGTGCTTGTCAGATGGTCAAATAGCTTTGGACCTCTGCCCACCACCACTGAACACACACACCTTTCTAATTTTGATTGGACGCTGTGATTGGTCAGCTGTGTTAACGTGTGAAGGAGCCCGGTTTGAAAGTCTCTTTCTTTTACTCGACACACTTGACAACTATTTCTGTCACTTTTTGTGCAAACAACCGAGTGCAACTTTTAATATTGGAGCTCCCCCAGTCTCTGACGTCCAAGCTTTTCACTCCACTTTCCAGTGTGGACTTAGGGAACAGGTATAAACACTTTTGATTTCCAACACTGTTGGGACAACATGTCATAGAAACCTTGTAACCCCAAAGCGAGCATCTCCACTTAAGTGCTGCTGTCAGTGTTACACTATTGTTGCGTGGCTTCCCTTGTTTCCTATTTATAGATTGTGCTCTTTTTTATCTCCCCCTATGTCACTCCTCCCTCCATCACCCTTGGATTTCACGGGATGGGTCGAGAGCTTTTTTAGTGCCACACTCCTCCAACAATAAAGACAGAGGCAGTTATTGCTGGCACTATTTGTCCTGTGTCTGAGTGCAGCAGTGAGTGCAGTGGTGTGTCAGAGGCAGGGACCGACCAGCAGCCATGGATGACGTATACAAAGCAGCGGTGAGTACGGATAAGGCCAAGTACGGTATGATGTTTTATTTCTCTGTCTGATAATCATTCACATTGAGCTGATGACAAGTAATATAAGTAATCAGTAAATCCTAGCGAAGATCCTGTCCTTGTGTGTTATCCTTCTACAAAAAAATATAGAAACATACAACAAACACACACTGTTGCATGGAATGACACTGGAGGTCTCTGCTGGCAGGCATTTATTTGATAAAGCTTAGAAGCCGTTGTGACAGCTGTGGAATTGATTTGAATTTCTACATTTGTCATAGCTGGAGCTACTGTTGAGGACGCTGAGGTCATGTCCTTGGTACTTTACAATCTGGGGGCTTTCCAGTCTTGCCTAGTTTACATTTAAAAACGTATGCTTGATTGTTGACTATTCCAGTTTTGTTTTTTTTTTTATTTGATCTGAAATCACCAAAAATACATAAACAAAAAAAAAAATTCTCCACCACATTTTTACATCATCAGTTTGGAAATGAGCGTGAACAGAATTATTAAAAAATAAAATAAGTAACGTAAAAAATTTAAATGAATGGTTTCATGACATGAGTATGCAGTACATGCAGTACTGCAGGCCTGCTTGTGGCTGTGTATGGTGAATCTTCTTGTGATGATTTTATGTTTGACAATATAAGAGTATCTGTGTGTTCCTTCAGCTCGTATGTCAGTGAAACAATAGGTGTAATAAGCCCAGACAGAGCCCTGCTGTGGTAAGTTCATATGTCTGTGCCCGACAATAGAACAATGAACAGTTGGACATTTCAGAAGAAGAGATGGGACAGCTGATGGCAGCACCCCCCCTGACACACACACACACACACACATTGTGCTCTGTCACACAACAAGAATAGTAAGTGAAGAAAGCAGTGTGACATTACAGTCATACTGCACTGAGAGCAGCACAGACAGGAGGTTCAGGATAGTTGTGAGCTGTTGTACTCCAACTAAAAAAGAAGTGATACAGTGAAAGTGATACAATGATATACACACACATGTTCATGCTAATTTTGTTTCCCTTTAGGTTGAGAACTTGACAGAGGAGCAGAAAAATGGTAAGGGAACTACTAATGCTATTACTACTAACAATACTATGTAAATGAAAAGTCCATACAGAAACAATGAAGAGCTTTTTTAGAAATACAATATGCACGTCTTAATAGATTGTTGTGTACAAGCACATCTACTTAACTGGACACATGATTAAGGCTGTCAGTGTGCCCCTCCTTTTTAAAAGATTAGATCAGTCAGATATTTATCACCAGCTGTCATACATCCATGATGTTCCTTCCGTGGCCTTGGCACTGAGCTCTCAGAGCCAAGAGGAAGAGGAAGAATCTCTTTTCCAGGAACCTTTTTAGAATCACAGGAACTATACTTACAATTCAAATGAAGGAACAAGGCACAACATTTGGTTCCTGGGTCATTAAGGGTCTCTGCTCTGCAACACTGAGCGCTACTAACATTAATTGCAGGAGGTGGGATGGATATCTCTTGTTCTTTATTGACATTTAATATGTGTTAAGTCTTAAAAAGAGCTAGATAATAGTTTGACTGACAACTTAGGGAACGGGAGAAATAAAACTTCATCATGGTTATCTACTAAGGCTGAAATACATTAGGATAAAACACACAGATTGTCACTACTTTCTGCAGTACAATCTGCAGTAAAGAACAAGGAACACTACAATAGTGTGTTGTTTTGTCATTTGCAAAGTTGTGTCCAAAACAAAGCTGCCATTTCTATTCCATTACTGGTCTAAATAACTAATCTTAATGGTTCTTCAGGTAGGGATAAAACACTAGACGGTATATAAGAAGTAGACGTAGTCACCATGACGTCACCCGTTGGGGTGTGTAAATTTACACAGTGCCTCTACAGCGCGATAGACAGGTCGCCATGGTAACGACTTGTCAATCACAGATTATCCCGCCCTGAAGCATACTCTGCTTTCTGGTCTTTTTTCCTCTAAATGGGACCATAATTTACTAAATGAACATCATGTTGTATTGAAGAAGACGTGAAACTAGTGATTGAGACCATAAACTCATTAGGAAAGTGTTTACTGAGGTAATAAATCAACTGTGAAGTAGGCTCATTTTTTGGAACCGGAATTCTTTTTGCAAACAGAAGAGTCGCCCCCTGCTGGCCTTTCAATAGACTGCAAGTTTAAGGGACTTCGGCATTCAGTTCAGTTCATTGCCCGGAAGCTTCCCTCTGAGTTAAAATTAACTTTTTAGCTTTTTTTCCTTATTCAGTTCTTCAGTTTAGTTCTTACAGCTTCTTAGTTTCCAGGACTATTTGAACAAAAAGGCTTTTTTTTCAACAATATAGGCTTTAAGTCGCATCTTCTATTCTGCAATTGACATGATTGCCTCATTTTTTAATTGTATGTTATTCATTTGTTTATTTAACAACTTTGCCATTTGCAAATACTTCCTTAAAAATTTCCAGGACATCTCCTGAAAAGAAATACAGGAGAATATTTATACCACCACTTATTTATTTTTAATGAATTGCTAAATTAACAGAGAGAGGTTTTAGTCTGTCACAGCAGCTTGGCTGAACATGACAGGCAAGTAAAAAACTCAACATACATGCTGTATAAAGTTCCCAATTGTAAATTAATAGCAAAATTTGGGTTGTAGGAGCTGTTCTTTCTATGAAAACTTCCAATTCCTACTCTCCCTGTAATGAGAATAAATTATAGTCCTTTCAATGAAATTTCCTTGGACATAAAGGAATTACAGACCTGTATAACAAAGGGTTGCAGATGGACTTGGACTGGCCCTGCTTCTAAATGGTTTTGTGATGGTTGTTATGTTGTATAAGAGTGGTCGGCAATAGGCGGCCCGTGGGCCAGGACAGGCCTACCAGCAATAATATCTGGCCCGGTCAGATTGCTTTGATAGCAGAAAAAAATAAAAAATAAAAATTTATAGTTAGCTGGTGCTGAAATAGATCTCAGTCATGACAGCAACAGTTACTCACAAAATCACTTCCTCTTAAGTGTTTGTGTCTCCAAAAAAACACGACCACGTGTTTTCCAGCAATGCTTTATGAAGAGTTTCTGGCCTGCTTGACACACCTCTGAAAAAAACGTCAGTAAACGTGTGATTGGATTCCCCTGAATGAACACTGCGGCACATGCTTTATTGTCAGCATGTGCAAAAGTGTCCTTATAATCAATTTGTTAAATGAGGGAGATAAAAAATGCGCACAGTATGTTGGGATCATTCATACAATCCTCCCAATGGGAGTCCCGAACTCTACCGTCTGAGCTAAACATATACACAAGTATCCAAGTATTTGAAATAATTTGACCATGTTCTGTCCCACCATGAAACGGCTTGAGAAATATTTTGCCCGATGCCAGAAAAAATTGCCGATCCCTGTTACATAACATTTCTAAACGTTTGTGTGCAGTCCATCTTGGTGATACATTTTTGGATTTCTTTGTTTGTAGTTGTGTTAGTCAGACAGTAACAGTCGCTGTGTCCCTTTTAGAGTTCAAGGCTGCGTTCGACATCTTCATCCAGGATGCAGAGGACGGCTGCATCAGCACCAAAGAGTTGGGGAAGGTGATGAGGATGCTGGGACAGAATCCCACCCCTGAAGAGTTACAGGAGATGATTGATGAGGTGGATGAGGATGGTATGCCAGCATTGTTTAGCCTGTCACATAGAATATAAGGGTTTCAACTACTCTAAAGCAACTTGAGTGTAAATTTAAGGGGAAAACTGGAATAAAAAAGTTCAAATATGATATAGAGATATGAAGTCATTGTGTATGTTCACAGGCAGCGGCACAGTAGATTTTGATGAATTCTTGGTTATGATGGTCCGCTGCATGAAGGAGGAGAGCAAAGGAAAATCAGAAGAAGAGTTGGCTGAACTGTTCCGCATGTTTGACAAGTAGGTTTGTTCCCACACTGCACAGAGCCAATTCAAAATTGTGGTTTGGCAGTAAAAGGGTTAAAGCAGACATACCAGATGAGTATAAGACTGATTTTTATATCCTGTGTTGAGGAATGGAGATGGCTACATAGACTTAGAGGAGCTGAAGGCCATGCTGGAGTCCACTGGAGAGCCCATCACAGAAGACGACATTGAGGAGCTGATGAAGGATGGAGACAAAAACAATGATGGCAAAATTGATTATGACGGTACGGGAGCCAGCCCATTATTAGTGGCCCACAGTAAAGTACATACACCAACTGTATGTCCTAAAAAAATGTTTACATGCAACAGTATTGCATTTGCCTATAAACATAATGCATTGTTTGTCATCAATTTCCAAAACAAAACCTATGCCCATTTTCTTCAGGTCCCTGTCAAAAAACATAAGGATGGATCTTTTTAAGCATGAACAAATGACCAATGACTGTTTTAAATATAATGCTATCCAGATTACAGTTTAACATTTCACAGATTTCTGCAGGTGTACTATTAACATGCAAAGTGTGTGAGTTTTAACTCGTTCAACTCATCTAGCAAACTAGCAACATCATCCTCTCCGACTCCAACCTTGCATGTGCACATGTATACTTATCTGCATAAGCATATTGTGCGTGTATATATGTATACAGTATCTCACAAAAGTGAGTACATCTCTCACATTTTTCCAAATTAGGCCCTAAGTGTCAGTATTTTGTGTGGCCACCTTTATGCTCCCCATTCACACCTGAGACCTTGTAACACTCAGGAGTCACATGACACGGGCGAAGGATAATGGCTAAATGGGCCCCATTTGGACATTTTCACTTAGGGGTGTCCTCACTTTTGTTGCCTACGGTTTAGACTTTAATGGCTGTGTGATGTGTAATTTTGAAGGGACAGTAAATTTACACTGTTATACACGCTGTACACTCATTACTTTACATTGTGTGTGTGGAGAGAGAGAGATATATTGACTTTGTGTGTTCTCTCTGACAGAGTTCCTTGAGTTCATGAAAGGTGTTGAATAAAGGATCCAGCTGGAGGCTTCACACTACAACCTCTTCACTTTCCACTGACAGCATCATCATCAAGGGCCATTCCTGAAGACACGCCTCCACCTTTTGTCTGCAAACAACACACCTGTCCTCAGCAGACACCTGTCATGTCAGTTGTTCTCAAACAGCTACACCAAGGCCCTGTTTTACTGAGAGATTCTCATTCACTGCAATTAACTTTATTTCTGATAGTGATGATAAATCAAAGTGTGATATATAAAACCTATTTTCAATAAAAAGACTTTCATAATTGTATATTTTGTCATAATATGTGATGTAACATGTTAATTATAAAACATATTTTACATCTCAAGAAAAGAAACACAGAGCTTTGAACACAGATTGTAGATTGGGAAATTTTAGATTCCAGAAAGCTAAAGGCTTTCACAGCGCACACAGTATAGATGATTTTTGGTAAGGGAGTGGTTTCGTGTTCACGCCATTGGGTGTTGTTTTACAGATGTTAAATTGATGTTAATAGTTTTTAATATAACATGCTGCAATGTTTGGTAATGATGGTAATGGTTTACCATTTAGATTTTTACAAGCCAATGTATAACAATATGAGAAGTTTGTCAAAGTATGATTTTAATGAAGAGATGATCTCCAGCCACACCTTTCTTTCACATGACTAATTCACTCGACTATGAATACCCTGTGTCATATTCCCTCAAGGCAAGGCGGGTCTGAATTGTGATGTAGCTTTGACCTAATACTCTGGCAAACGTGTGGTTGATGCATTAGTGTGGAGGAGGGAAGGCAGGACTTCAAAAAGATGAATCATCTTGAAGCAGTGTTGATTCTTGGCCTTTCGGTGGGACTGTGGATGTAATTCGCTGCACCCACCAGCAGATGGTGAAATAATCTAAGGAAATATATTAATCCTCCACCTTAATGCTTAAATCACACTATCTTTATACACAATATTGCCAAAAAGTTTTAGGACACCTCTCTGAATCATTGAATGATTCAGGTGTTCCAATTACTTCCATGGCTGCAGGTGAATAAAATCAAGGCCCTACGCATGCAGACTGTTTCTACAAACATTTGTGAAAGAAGAGGTCGCTCTCAGGATCTCAGTGAATTCAAGCGTGGTAGGATAGGTTACCATCTGTGCAATAAGTCCGTTTGTGAAATTTCCTCACCAACGAGTCAACTGTTAGTGGTATTATGAAAAAGTGGAAGCGATTGGTAAGAACAGAAACTCAGCCACAAAGTGGTAGGCCACATAAAATCACAGAGCGGAGACTGTGAGCCAGGCCTTCACCTTCAACATCTGTGGCTGACCTCACAAATGCGCTTCAAGAAGAATGGTCAAAAATTCCCATGAACACACTCTTAAACCTTGAGGACAGCCTTCCCAGAAGAGTTGAATCTGTTGTAGCTGTAACAGATGGGCCAACTCCATATTAATCCCTACGGATTAAGAATGGGATGTCATTGACCATATGTGTGCATGTAAAGGCTGGCGTCCTTAAAATTTTGGCAATATAATGTATATGTACTACCACCTAATGTAGAAGCCTCTACATGTCTTATGTTATTTGGCAAAAAGCTGTATTTCAGACAATATTTGGGACACAAGGCATTGAAATAACACTGCAAACACTGCATCCATACTTTATGTTGTTTTTCTCCTTCTTCTTTATGGTCCCAAGGGCTGGTGGCCTATTGTTCTTGACAGCATTACTTTCTGTCTAAAACTGCCCTCCTGTGATCATACATTCATTACATTTTGCAGCATGCAGGAAAGTTCAGGTTCACACCATGTTTGAAATATTCATTTAAAAGCAGCTTCAGTTCAGTAAAATTCACAATAAGGCACCATCATGTAATTTACCACTTCCTGAAAACCTGTAACCACTTATGTCAGTTTTAAATTTTACAAAAATTGCTCTACGTCATCTGTAGACCTAATAGTATAACCTAATAAGAAATAATTCCATAATTCAGTTTGAATATTCAGCAGAATTACAGCCCATAAAATGTAAAAATGTTTAAAGAAATGAGAAAGAGAAAACAAACAAGTAAAATTTAGTCTTCTGTATAAAAAATTCAAATTCATCCAAAAAATTAATTGAAACTGTCACTGTACCCTGACGGTATGAGACAGATCATGTGTGAAAAAATATGGTTCCTCTGGCTCCTCCTAGTGCTCCTACCACTGCAAGAATCCACAGCACAACCAATCAGAGCCAGGATGCTGCGCAGCACCTCCCTGCACATTCTCTGGGCCTTTTTCATTTCCCTAATTTGTCCTCAATCCTCGATAATTGAGCCTGTGACCCCGGAATCAATCTCAGCGTGCCATCCTAAAGGAAATCTCAATTCCTAAAATGCGGCTTGAGGAGTGAGGAGTGAGGAGGTAAAAACTGAGAAATGAGAAAGGCTTTCTCACTCAGTCAGGTTCACGAGGAGCTTTGCAAACATGAATGCTGAGAAACACTGAAATGACAGCTCCAGGGAAAGGCGTGCATTTTTAAAGTTTGAGTTTTTCAACAAGATGACCAACTCCCTCAGGAAGATGATTGTTGGAAGCAGGAAATAAAAAAAAAATGTAAGAGCTTAATTACTATAAACTGTACAAAACATGCACCCTGTCTTACTATATTATGCATTACATAATAAATTACATAATAAAGTCATGCTCCAAGGATAGGAATACAGTAGGAACACAAACAGTGAACTGGGTTTAGGTCTTGCTTGATGAGCAGTTGCACGGACTGATGGGCAGTGGGAGGAAGGATCTCCTGTAGTGTTCGATGATCTCAGTGGTGTCAGGTTACAGAACATGGCCATCCAGAGGGTTTTTATGCACGCTCTAAACATAATGACCCCTAAACCAAACAATAAAAACAACACTTCTGCTCCCATTCTAATCAGGTCCTGTTCTCACTGGTTGGTGAATAGTTTGGGCTGTCATGTCCCTCTGTAGCTCAACATCTGGTCCTGAGTTAGAAACAGGCCTGCCCTCTCTCTCTCACACACTCTCTCCCTCCCTCTCTCGCTCTCTCTTCCTCTCTGTGCAGCAGGTATTGTCCGGATCTTTCTTTGCAGGAGGACTGTATGAACTGCAGTCGACAAGATGAAGAAGTAAGGAGGGCGTATGACCTGTATGTTACTGGAACACTACACTGTATTTTGTAGTGTTGTTTTGTCAGCTGGCTGGAGCGGAAATGGTATGTATTCTTCAAGGCCTTTTTTATTTCTACAGTGATATTTGCATTAATGAAAAGTTATGCTCAACAATGTTGCTGTAGTTATATATAGGTGCATTCCAGCCATACATCTATATATATTTCATCATAATTGCAAAACTAGTTTATTTATGTAATGGGAATTCCATGAGTACCATCTCCAAACACACTCATGTGATTAATGTTACTCACTGGGGGCCTCTGGTCTCTCGAGTACGGGGTCAATGGGAGGTGTGTGTGATGCTTTATGATGTGTCTTACGATAGAATCAGATTGAGTGTCCCCTAAGGAGCAATCAAAGACATCATGTTCCCGTGGTGAGATAGCACTCTGAACCTTTATGCAAATACATTTTGTTTGTAATCCTTCTTATAATTTATTAATTAATAAGTGGTGAAAGTGTGTGTGTGTGTTTGTTGGTAAATTGGTAAATTCAGTGTCACTCTTCTGCTGTAGCCTGCTATAAACAATATGTGAAAATGCAACTGGCAAGCTTGCAGCTGATAAACGCTCTGCCTCTCATTTATTTAGGTACCCACATCTTAGCAAGAGAGTTGTGGCTACAGAAATGGGCAAAAAAATTGCCCTCAGTTCTATTGAGTTATACGCTATAAAAAACTGCTGTAGGAGGGCCTAGTTTTGTGGCTTTTTGTGGGCCTTGCCGTGGTAAAGGGTGTGGGAATTTCACTCTGCAGAGAAGAACACAGAGGAGGGCAAGCTGTTCACAACACGTGGCATACACAGGGAACTGGAGCTCAATGAAGATGCCTACACTGTCACTGTCGCTCTTGTCATTTAAAGAGCGTGGTGGAAGAATCACAGCCAAATTTACTAAATTGTTAAAGTTGTGCCACTTGTCAATTGGTTTTTAAATGAATCACTTATTATTTATTTGTAGGTACATTTGTGTAATTACTGATTTATTGATTTTTGTCTGGAATTTGATTTAGATTTTATGTAAAAATTGAATTTTTTACCGTTTTAAGATCAATCTGTCTACACATTTTCATCCAATCCACTATAGGGTGTTTCATAAAGGTGTCCGACTCTCTCTCTGTAGCCATGTTAGCAGCGCGGCTCTAGGGATGGAAATGTCGGACAGTCCAGACTGAATGTGTGTCTTTGATTCGTTGTGATGAATTTAGGTTCAGACATTCATATTTTCCCCAGGATGAATTGCAATAACTTTGGTGATCTCCTGGCTTTTCAGACAACATTTTAAGTTTTCTAATATTTTGTGGATTTTGTGAAAACTAATGACACACCCATCAGCCACAGTTGTACTCTAGGTTTAGTGCTTAGTAGAAAATGCAAACACACTACATGCTTCCGTCCTTCAAATATGGGAATTAAAAGTTTCAAATATCCATGGATCTGACACACAAACTCTTATTTATCTGTTTGGAGATTTTAAAATAGCTATGGTTTGAATGGAAGTGAATGGAAAACACAAATTCAGAACACATCATCCGAAGACGTGACTGTTGATACTTTTCTTTTGTTGTACTGCTTGAGCCTTGTTTGGTGCACATCTCATCATGACAACATTCGATCAGGCACAATTCATGTCTTTTCCAAAACCTGTATTTTCTATTTCTGAACATACGTTATTTATTATATGAGTGTTTTAAATTCACACACATGTGTCACTGAGCTGAGGGAACAAACTCAAGATATCAAATGTCATGTGTCCTGACTGAAGACCACATCTCCTCCCTACACCATAATTTGTGGCTTTTTAGTTCTAACCATGAAATTGATGGCTTTTGCTCTGAGGATAGATCTCGTCACAATTGCATTTTTTCAAACAACTATGCAAAATAGGGATACATTATGATACAGGCATACATCACTCAAATGAAGCAGTGGTTGCAAATGGGTTTCTGGAATATATTTTGTTTTTGTGCACAGCACCAATCAAGAAATGCATATTTATGATGTACTGTTGCTCTAGTTTGGTTAACGAACTGTTTTGTCTTTAGGAGCATAAGGAATGCATCAGCCCAAGTTTTTGAAAAAAATTAATAAAAGCAGTTGATTATAATATGTATGAACACTTTTTCCATGTTTGCGTTTGTTTTTTTTCTTACATCTTCAGCATCAGAGCCAGATCCGGACAAGTGGTCCAGTCATGCATCCCATCTTAGTTCTGTTTCTCGTGGTGTATGTAACACCGTCACCTGTCCCCTCCATCGTCTTGCCCTTGCAGCAGAAAGGCCTCCCAGATCTGGGGAAGACTGTTGATGTTGAGAGCTTGATCATGCTAATGAATGACGAAGAAGAGGGATCGACCTTCCATGTCGAACACCCAACATGTCCATTTGGATGTCAGTGCAACCTAAACATAGTGCAGTGCTCTGACTTGGGTGAGTGAATATCTGTAAGTTGTTTGTGCACATGTCTCACTAGTTAGTTTATACCCAGCTCCATCATCACTCTCTACTTTCCCTTTTTGTAGCATATATTTTTGCAAGTATATACTCAACAAAGTGCAGCATACTCCCGCCAACCAAAGGCCACAAAACATTACTTGTCGTTTCTCTGATTACAGATGACGGGTAACGATTTGACTTTTAAATAGCTGATTTGTCAGGAAACACCAGTTTTAGAGAGTAAATACAGCTTTAGTCTGATGTGTATCATTGCAAATGCAGGTGGCTCTTTTTTTTTTTTTTGCTCATCTACTTTGTATTTCTCTGAAGGTTTACATTACGTGCCCTTCAACATTCCTCCTGATACCAGACTGCTGGACCTCCAGGGAAACCAGATCACAGAGATCAGAGAGAACGACTTTAAGGGACTCAGCAACCTCTATGTAAGAACCAGAATAATTACAATTGTCTTTTTTTGGATCAAAGAAAAACATTTTTTATTGTACTGGCCAATAGGTTAGGATGCCATTGTATTCTGCAACACACAGTTTTCAATTTTACAGTGACAAAGTCAAAAAGGAAGGAAAACAAATAGCTAAATAGAACACAGACAGAACAAAAATGTCAAGATCACATAGGTTGTGTTATCACACCGCTTATACATCTCAGGAGCAAGGGGGACCTGATTAAAAAAAATTCGTAATTTTGAATACTGCGCGCAGGTCAGGAGCACAAATGCATGACCATCATGAATAGGGAATAATATTAAAAGACAGACAAATATATTCTTTTAAATGTATTCTGTGAGTTGGGTTTGTGCAGATTGAGTATTTCTTTGTATAATGAACTAAATTTCCTTGTGCCAGTATACAAAGCAGGATGGAGTAGTAGGCGTCAGTTTAGAGGAATAAGCATAAACAGTTTATGTTATATGGGGATCTGTACATCATATTAAATATTAAAAGTCTCTGTAGATCATTTTGAGAGCCATTAAAACAAAAACCTTTAGGCTATAATCTTGATCAAAACACAAAAAGATGTGGCAGCGACAAAGATATTGTACTCTTGTCGACAAATTTGAATTATGAAGAGGTTATTTCCAGCTCAACATTACAAAACTAGTTGTTGTTGGTTTTTTGTTTTTCATCCTTCTTATAATGTATAAAATTATGAAGAGGTGAAATCCAATGTCACTCTGCTGCTGTAGCATCTGTGGTGGCGATTTGTACTCAATTTAATCAGACAAAAAAAAAGCAAAAATAAAACCAAATCAAAATCAAACAGCCACTGAGGATCTTATGCACAGAAAAATAAGTCGCAAGGAGAGAGTTTATGCAGTTTATTTCCATAATCAAACAAACAAATGTCACTGGCGTCTGCAGCCTCTCTTGCCCTGGTGAAAATGAACTTATCCCAGTGCCTACCTGTGCTAAATGTGACTTCCCCGATACGTAGATTTAGCTGCCCAAGCTGCCCAGTACCTTCAAAACAAAAGCCCAAATAAGAACTTGAAAAATAATAACATTAACATTTTAATCAAGCTAATTCTTTAAGGCAAAACAGCAACAAAAGAAATCTTTAATAATGAAATAAAATTACAAAACAAGGAGTCGCTCCAACAGCCTGTTTAAAACAAAATGTGAAGATGTAACTTGTTAAGTTTGTTAAGAGATCACAGCTGATAAATAGGCGCCCAAATCCTAGCAAGGGCTACACATAAACCTCCACAGACCTAATGACTATGATTAGTCCTGACTCTGTGCCGACTGTTGGGGAAAAAAATGCACCTCAAAATAAAAACTGCAGTGGAAGGGCCTAGTTTAGTGGCAATTAAATTGATGGCTTTTTCTCTGTGAAGATCTTTTCATAAATGTAGGCTCAGCATTTTGCAGATGTGTTTCTGTGCGATATTTTGGTTTTGTGTCACAGCACCAATCAAGTAAATTCATGTTTGGAGCAAAGATGTCCTGTTGCTCAAGTCTAGTTGTCTAATAGTTTGTCTTTAGGAGCACAAGGACTGCATCAGCCCAAGTTCTGGTTAAACAAAAACAAGCAAAAAAACTCTTGATTAAAGGACAGTTCTGGGAAGACACGGTTCAGATTGTTTAGAGTAATATAGTCTATGAATCACATAATTGTCTATTTAATATTTGTGGCAGGCTCTGGTGTTGGTGAACAATCAGATCTCTAAGGTCCACCCACGTGCATTCCTGCCTCTTGGGCGCATGCAGAAGCTCTATTTGTCCCATAACCTCCTGACTACTGTTCCCAAGAATCTGCCTCCTTCTCTGCAAGAGCTGCGTATCCACGACAATCGCATTAAGAAGGTAGCATCAGGGACATTCTCTGGTCTACTCAGCATGAACTGTATTGGTGAGACTTTCTTCCTATATTAACACATGCAGTATGTGGTTGTGCAGCTGTTTTAATGACCATGCATGCAGTGTCTTTTTAAATTGTGCACACTATAGGTTCAACTAAAATATTTGTTTTGAAATGGAATTTAGTCATTCAAATATTGTGCTAGTGGACACAACTCTGCAGGAGTGGACAACTTACAAGGGAGGTTTCTGAAAAATGTTGAATTTTAAATATTTTGAAAGTGAATTGTGTATTATTTTCTTTTAACATAGAGATGGGTCGTAACCCCCTCAGGAACAGTGGTTTGGAGCCCGGTGCATTTGATGGACTTGGACTGAAATTCCTGCGGATTTCAGAAGCTAAGCTCACGGGTATTCCAAAAGGTAAAAAGCTCAACTACTATGCTTACATTGCATTTTAAGCACTGACTGATATTCTAACATCAACAGAAAGTGAAGAAGCAACAGTTCTGATGTTATGTCAAATACGTCTATGTACTGTGTTGCAGGGATTTCTACGGAAGTTAGCATGCTAAACAGCTAGCACCGGCCTGTCCTGGCTCGTAATACCATGTAATACCAGTTTTAGCTGCGAGATGTATGCAAGTGGCGAGTTTGCTACTAGGGGGGAAATCTAATTGCGATGTTTCTGCCAGATATTATTATTATTATTATTATTATGGGGTAGTGATGGTGCAATGGATAAGACCCATGCCTTTGGTGTAGGAGACCTGGGTTCAATCCCCCATTGTGATCCATCCACCATTCTGTCCCTGAGCAAGACACCTAACCCCTAGTTGCTCCAGAGGCGTGTGACCTCTGACATGTCTAGCAATTGTAAGTCGCTTTGGATAAAAGTGTCAGATAAATGTAATGTATTATATTTGCGTTTGTTTTCTTTTTTTAAATTTTGCTAAAGTTCAATATTCACTGCCAGTTTATTTTTGATGGAAGCTGTGTCAAGGAGCACAGAGCAGAAGAACCAGGCAGGAGGTCAGACACAGAAAGGCAGAGAGAATCTTGTCAATTTTCAAAATAAAACACCCTGTGCGGACTGTCGATGGTATATCAACAATGAACAGTGAAGACAGGCAAAAAGAGAAACAATTAAACTACGTAGCCTACTTAACCATGGTAGAAGCACAAAAATCAAGGACAGCTGAACAAATTAACAGAATCTGAACAAGTCCATAAAGTCAGGCAGGCAGAACACTTATGTAGCATGCAGAGTGCATAACGAAAAGGACTCACGAGAGCTGTTCTCCTTAGTTCAAGCTTCATGCACACAAATTAGCAACATGTCAACAACGTTGGGCAGGCTAAACGCTCTGCTGCTGAAACACTTGTGAGTTGACACCGGACAAAACCTCTGTTTGCCTGGTGCCATTATCCAACACGTTTTCCTCTAGTTTTCCTTGTTACACACCCTGTGCCCACTCTGATGAGTAGGACCGTAACAGGAGGCAATTGGAGCTTGTGACTGGTGAACAGATCTGTCACACAAGGATGACAACGGAATGAATCTGTAACTGCATGACTGTTTAAAGCGGGTCAGATGTGCTGTATAATTAACCTGCATTTTAATTGCTGTCTTCACGATTAGCTAATTATGTTCTTTCAAATTGCAATTTCGATTTGAAAACGATTAATCGTTTAGCCCTATTCGGCACATTGCACAAGGTATCTTAACTTGTGGTCTAATAAATAAACAACAAAAACTCACACCCAACACACTGCTGTCCCTGCCTGAACCCACCGTGTCTTTGTCTTCTCCAGTCCTAGTCGGAGACACTGTAAATCCTCTTAGTGCTGTATTCCCTGTCATCCAACAATCCACTGTCGGTCTCTGAGATCTGTGATGACTGGGAGACTGCTGGGCCTGGTTTGGTTGCCCAATCACTGGCTCCAGTTCCCATTTTGGACACAGTTAGCTAATAGAAACACTATGATAACTGCATGGTTAACTGAGGTAACTAGCTAATGGCTATCTGCCGTTAGCTAGTCACTGCCCACTTTTTTATATACATTTACAAATTTAATAAAAGAATGGCCAAAATCAAAGCAGAACTTCCAATAATACAACTCAGTAAAATGATTTCATTAGACCCTCTCAGTCTAAAACTAACACGTCGTTTAAACTCCACTCAACCAGTTTGTGAGAAAGACTTTCTGTATTAAATGTGTGGTATCACCATGACTATCAAGAGGGTTATTTTCTCAGATTTGACAAAGCTCCTCCACAGAAGGCATCTGTTTTCACGGGTTGAGTTGTTCTAACCATAACAAGCTAAAATTGGAGTGGCCCTTTAAACAAAATTTGAAAGTGACTTGGTAAAGGGCATGCAGAGTAAGTCTCTATTGTTTCTTACCCTGCCCCTGTACCAGCTGCCAATTATGAGACTTTAAATGTTGATCAGTGTTTAGTTCCCATGTCTCAAAGAAATAATTTAGGAACCAGGGGACCCACATGATTCCTGATTAGATGGTAGAGCTGAGGTCAGTTTGTCAGCAAAAACTGGTGAGGATGTCTGGTGCTTGTATGGATTATGGAGCAAGAAACTGAATGTCTGCTTTTCTCCCACTCATTAGATCTACCTTATAATCTAAATGAGCTGCATCTGGATCATAATCAAATACAGGCCATCGAGTTAGAAGACCTGAGACGGTATGCACAATTGTACAGGTAAGTGATAAAATGACATTGTAAGAACACACACAGTGCTCTCTCTCTCTGTGTCTAGAGTCAGCAGTGGTAAATTAGCAGCCATTTTTATACATTTCCATTCCATAAATTTTTCACTGGTGTCCTTTTTCTTCCATTTTACCTGCACAAGACCTTGGTCTTGGTCTTATGTAAATAAGAACAAACACAATTAGACTGTTTAGCACCTAAAGAAGTACAGATTTAGGTAAATATTCCCTTTCTGTGTGTCTGTATCTCATTGTATATGTGTATGCACATGTGTCCTGGTATAGGCTGGGCCTTGGGAACAACCAGATCCGCCATATTGAGCATGGCAGCCTGTATTATGTGCAGAATCTCCATGAACTTCATTTGGATAATAACCTGCTATCCCATGTGCCTGCTGGTCTGCCAGAGATGAAACACCTGCAGGTCAGTATGACGTGCACCAAAAAAAAAATCTAGATAGATTAAAAAGATACACTAACTTTGGCTCATCTTAATGATATTTGAGGCAGAACCAGAGCCAAGTATGTGTCATTTGGGGGTCAAATCTCTTATGACTCTGCAATATGATAATATTGATACTACAATAAATAGATTGGCCAAAAAAAGGCTGCTTGTAAAAGATTGCTGCAGTCAGAGATTATGAGCCAAATTTACTTCAGTGTATATTTGTGTTCTACTAGGTAGTCTACTTGCACTCCAACAACATCAGCAGCGTGGACGTGAATGACTTCTGCCCTTCCACCAGCATGAAGAAGACTTCATATAACGGCATCAGTCTTTTCAGTAATCCCATCCAGTACTGGGAGGTGCAGCCTTCAACGTTTCGCTGTGTTAGCAGCAACATGGCCATACAGTTTGGGAATTATAAGTAGCATTGTCCTGTGTATTTAACCTTTTTAACCTGGATCATATTTGCATAGATTTTTCATGATGGTCATTCCAACACTCACACGGGGAGGCCACTTAACATAGCTTCTCATCAGAATCCCTCAGGGCAAGTATACACGGGCTGAAACAATGCAGCCCTCGGCACAGATGCACATTGGCCACCCTCCTCCCTATCATTGTCCTGGATCGCTCCCCACTCACAAAGTGCTACTAACATTGTGTGGGAAATGATTTTTAAAAAGTATAATTATGAGGTGACTCACACAGTAAATAATTCATGTTAAAATTGAATGATCAACTGGGCAAAAAGAGCCCTGGCCCCAAAGCCCTAGACCGAGTGTGTCACTTCATTTGTGGCAATGTTCACCACTTAATCACAATTTCACTTTCAATGGACCTCAAGGCAGTGATCAACAGTTCATCTTAAGTAATTACTTATCTAAGTTAACATTGCAATTACATGGTACATATGCCTTTTAACTTTGTGTTCATTCTGACCACAAATTAACATGACACTCACAAACCTGGCCGCAGGTAGTACTTCAGCGAGCTCCAGGCAAAATGTAATGAAGTTTTCACTCACTCACACATTCTTCTCTCTCAACATGATGCTTGATACTTGGGGAATCTGTAACTTGTCCATCTGTGCTGCAAATGTTTCTTTTTCTGGCAGGTCTGTTTTTTCATTTCTTGTTCCCATCACCCTCTTCTTTATTACTGTAAAATGTTGAAAATCAATAAAAGTAATTTTAAAAAAGAGATAACAAGATAAAAGTACTCAAAGTCATGGTTTCCATAGGACACTCAGAACCTAACTTTAACATGCAGCCTGGAGGAGTCAGCTTTGAACCTCTGACCTTCCAATTAGTAGGCAACCCACTCTACCTCCTGAGCTACAGCCATCCCTAACTAACTGACTGCTTCCTGAATCCTGTCTTTGGAAAGAGTGGCTATCAAAAAGTCATTTTGAGAATCTATCTGTATCTATTTGTACCATTTCTATGGTTTTCTAGAATTGGATATATTTTCAAGAAAGAGCTAAACAGTTAAGTGCAAAAAAAATACCTAGATATGTTGACAGTTCAACTTTCTTAAAGTATAGTTGTTATAGTTGTTAACGTGTTATTTTTGATTGAGAATTGCTGTTGAGGTAGTTGTGGTAGTGTAATGTATTAGCCAATCAGCTGTCTTTCTTTCCTCTCCAATAACTTCCAAGCAACAAACAGCCCAAACCAGATTCTCACACAACACACCCTGTAAAGGCAAGCTACCTTTCAACAGCTACCACATTCCCCACGCCAATTTACCAGGACTGAGCTATGGATCATCTGAAGCAGGTAAGAACCAACAACATAAAGATCAGCTCTGAATTATCTTTCAATGGCACAGAATTAATAACAATGAAACAACAAATTTTTATAGTATCAGTCAGCTTATGATTTCATAGCATGAGCGCTGTTGCACATTATTCTCAACTCAGACTTTGGTATTGTATGTAATGTAATGTTAAGTTATCAGTGTATTGTGATAGAATGTGCTAATATACCAATGTGACTTCATCCATTGGAACTGTGTGATTGTCAAACTATCTTTCAAAGGAATATACAAAGAATCCTGTTAAATCCTTCCTGCAGTATTACATTATATTACATTGCCGTCATTCAGCAGTTACTTTTGTTCAGAGCTAGAAACAAGAGCTGGATGCCAGAAAAAAATGTTACTGCATGGTAATCAACAAGGGTAATCAGTTTACTTATGGTGTTTAGGACCCGTATTTACTATTACTAAGGAACATGTGACTCTGGCCTGAATGAATGTAATGTAGCTAAACCTGCCTTCAGACTGGACAGGGAGTGGAGCAGGGTGGAGACTTGTTAGAAAACTGCTTCTTTTATTATTATTTACTGTCATGTGTTTTGTAATAAACGCAGATTGATGGAATTGTGTCCACTGCCAAATTTGGAGACTTGATAGAATTTTCCTATCCCATCGGCTATTCACACTGGGGAGTGTATGATGAAGATGGATATGTAATCCATTTTGCTGTTGCAGGTGAGGACAACATCCAGTACATGTCATTGCTGCCATGACATTAAAAGCCCCATTGATTTTTTGACCATGTAGGTACTCACATTATGTAAGTTAACAGTTTGATTTATAATAATTGAAAATTTGGGTTTTTCTCCGCGAGATAAACGAACATTAGGCTACTGATGTAAGCAGACCATCAGAGAGCATTTTAAGTGGAAGAAGAAGAATACACATGTCAGGACAATATCACCTGCTTAAAAGTAGATTTGGACTTAGGGCCCATCTACAGGGTGGTGCTTCAGGATGCGGTTATAATGCTGGACAAAAGTCCCTGAGGAATATATTTCAATTGTGCAGGTTCTGAAAATGTGGAGGACAAAATTGCATATAATTAAATTACTATAAACTAAATGACACAAAGTGATCCTAGTACTAGTGCTCCTGGGGGTCCTGAGTCCTGGAGCAAAAGCCAGCTTTGCACTGTTTAGTTGCTTACATGTTTTGAAATTTGGTGTTAGGTTTGTTTTATATGGTACCATTCTCTAATAAGGCAGATTTTAGAAAGAGTTTACAAGGGGCTTTATAAAATGGTTGCATTAGTGTTTAATATATCATTTAATGCTGTACAAATACAGCACATACACATAAACAATTAATTAATCAATAAGAAAAATGTGTGTTGCCAGGTTGTGAAAAAAAGCCTATGGCTGGTGTTATATAACAATAATAATAATGCTCACTTCTCAATAAATCATAAGGTTTAAATATTAATGAAGTAATTGATAAAGGGACACATGTTTCTCAATTTTCTTACTGTTATTTAGTAAAAGTTAGTCATCTGGAATTGTAAATGTTGGCTCAATAGTAATAGATACTTACACAAATCGTTCAAATTGTAAGTGTTAATGAGGTGTTATAAATGTATTTTGGCCCAGATTTTCTGCAGCCTTTTCCCAGAATGTATTCTACTGAGGGGGGTTATACTGATTAAATAAAAAGATTTTTTTTTAAATGGCAAAGCAAATATGATGCTGAAAGAGGATAAACACCAGCCAAGGGATTTTTCACAGCTTCACAACCCAAATTATTACATTACAAACATTACTACAGTTTGTGCACAGGCCCCCTGTCACAATTTGCCACAGATCTCAGACAGTGCCATTCACCGCACTCTCCCTGCTATTGGTTAACAATGTCATGTGATAAGTTGTTTTTTTTTTGAAAAGGATGGTTTGGAGTATTATGGTGCTATGTGACAGTGATATCAAAGCTAGAGGATACATATTTCTTCATGACGGATGAAAACTGAGATGATCAAATTGTTGCACACCCTGAAAGCAAACTGTTTCTTCTAACTGTTCTTCTTTAGATCAGGGGCAACTGATGAGCAACATACGAACTTCCCTGCAAAATATCTTCCCTGTATGTGGGGACCTTCTTCTTGGGGAAACCAAGATCCGAAGAGTGCCTCTTGGTGAGGTGAACGTCCCAAAAGGAGTCCATATCTTGATCAGTAACAACCGACATGCCTTCACACCATCAGAACCTGAGGAAATGAGACTACGCTTTGATGCCCTGCTTGATAAGGAACTCCCATACCATCTATTCAATCTCAACTGCGAGCACTTTGCCACGTTTGTACGTTATGGAAAAGCTGTGTGCAACCAGGTATACATTTGTCCTTACTGAAATCAGTTTACACAACTCTACACAGGATAGCCACATTTAGCCACAAGGCTTGCATCGTACTTAACTACTTAATACAGTTCAGCATAAAATTAGTTATTGAGTTATATTAGAAAGAAATGTTATTACTAATAACAATATTTGTTGTTGCATGTTGTTTTAAGTGCTCCTAAATACATTTAGGACCTTGCTGACCATTAATGACCACTAAGAGACTGTTATTCTGTTGTTCCTCTAACAGATTCCTGCAAAACCCAAGAATGTGGAGTGCGTGAAGGCAACTACAGTCTTTGAAGACATCGTCAGCATCCATGCACGTCTGAAAAGTGAAGCCAGTGAGGAGATACCTTAAACCAGCAATTTTTCTAATGGCCACCAGGGGGCGACTAAACTGGTTGCAAAAAGAAGTTAGATTGTACAGAAGTCTATCAGAAAATGTCCCTATTTCTCAATGATTTATTACCTCAGTAAACAGTTGCCTAATGAGTTTATGGTGTCAATGGCTTGTTTTATATCTTCTTCAATCCAGCATGATGTTCATTTTGTATATAATGGTACCATTTTATAAACTATTTTGAGTAAACTAAACGATGAAGCAGCCCATGCTTTAGGGCTTGGTTGCATGTGCAGCATTTGCTTTTGTTTCTTTCTTTGTCTGTTTCTCTCTCTGGTGCCCTCTCTCCCCTCAACTGGGGAGGAGAAAGGGAGGAGGAGGAAAAGAGTGTAAAAGGACACAATCATGAGCTAGAGTTGGATTTTTATTATTTCAGTTTGGGCTGGAGATCACCGGTAGTCCAATTTTCTGTTTTGGTCTGGTTTAGATATTTTCCATTAGGAAAAGTGCGATGGCCCCCTGCTTAGCTGGTTCAGGGGCTTCTTCATCATTTGTTCTTTTTGGCTGGGATTCAACCGCATTAGTTTGTTTTCTTGTGCACTTTGAGTATTGTCACTTTTCTTAAAAAAAATAAAAAAGTTTATGGGTTTTCTCCTGTACCTGGTCTTGGTGTCTGTTATATGTTGTAGTCAACAGTTGAGCTTTTATTTCTTAGCCGTTACAGCAACTCACCACCACTGTGAACTCTCAAGCGTTGCAATGCATAACTATCCCCAGCTCTGCCCCCCAATCCAAATATTCAAGGTGCAGTGACCAATGCAGATGTGCACATTGTGGAGGGAACAATATGGAAAAAGTGAAGAGGGTGTTCGACCAACGTGTTGCAACCGAGGGGGTGATCCACAGTTAGAAGAGTGAAGCCGACCAAAGCCTACATGGAAGGTCCTGGTGCTGATTAAAACATCGCAACCCGAATCAGACAAACACACTGAGCCAAGAAACTTTATGTTGGTGCAACAAAGTGCAGCTACCAGAACTACCAGAATTAATTTTCTGCCATTGCCCTGTGTCATTGAACCACGCTCTTGCTGCACGATCATGCCCAGTAGACGCTGGTGCCAACAGGAAGTAGCCCTGTAGTGGTATTTTATTGGTCCATAACTGGCTTTACTGCTCTTCATTCAAATCTGCGGGGTGGCTTTGTTCAGTAATATACTGTCTATAGTTGCAACGGTAGAGAGGAGCTGTAGAAACAGGAAGTTTCACTACCTCACATATACTTCACATCTCACATCAGTACCTTTATTGCAGGAGTAATCAACAGTCCTGCTGGAGTGGAGACTACAACTGAAAGATGAAGATCATAAATTATTATAATCCATGTAGAAGGTTAAAAAAAATGACTTAGTAAGGATTGGAAACTAAATATTAAGTCGATTTGTCATGGAAAATATGACCCCAAAAGAGTGTACCAGAATCAAAATTTTCAGTTGAGAAAACAAATACAGTAGTTTTCTCCTGGACAATTTCTACTGGAAATAAAAATGCAGATGTAAAGAAGAGTATTGGAGAATGTGTTTTGATTCTAAGTAATAATTTTTGACTTTAAGTTAACATCTGTGTTTCAATGATTCGGTCTCTGCTCGATTACGCACTGTGTTCATGGTTCAGCCTCAAAAACTACTACACGGTGTAAGATGTGGTGTGGAGCAGTAAACCTACATCCGAAGTCTTTATGCGAGAGATGCACTAGATACTGAAAGGAAGTAGTTAATGACCAACTACTGGGCTAACATCACAGGACATAAAGTGCCCCAGTGAAGTGGTACATCACTGACAAACATGTACTTGCTGGATCTCAAGATGTCAATGCAAGGAAAAGTGGATTTGTTAACAGTCCTTTTAGTTCATGTAAGACCAGTACTCCTATTAGGAACATTTAAATGCTGATGGTTCAAAAGATGCAGAAGATCTGGGGCTGCTTTTTCAGTTCCTGAAAAGAAAAGTTGTTGGAGTTGAGCACACACCAAATGATCTACACTGTGGAGATGCTGGGAGTTTTCTTGGCTCTGGATTGGATAGAGGAGATTAAACCAGGAAACTTTTTAATCTGCTCCTATTACTCTACTATTCAGCTAAAGAGCCACTTATTCAATAATGTATGTCAATTCTATTTATTTGGGTTCCTGCACATGTAGGTCTGAAGGGCAAGGTGGAGGTGGACAGGTTAGCAGAACAAGACCCTACTAAGAGACACTTAAAAAAGCCCTGTTAAGCAAATCTGAGGCCAAGGGAATAATTTGGAGTAAAGCGGTAGAAGAGTGGCAAGATCAGTGGAACACTGGAATAAGGGGAAGGTTTTTGTACTATTTAAATAATAAAGTAAATGTACTTACTAGTGTTATTGTTTATAAACATTTAGAAACATAGGTCAAAGTGCATAATAGGTCATTTTGAACAGACTTGGTCATTGAAATGGGGCACTTAAGATATCCAACAGGTTCATGTATTGTCAGGTTGAGGAGTCTGGTGTGAGTGTAAACATTATGAACAAAAATAAGAGAGGCAACAAAATGCAAGAACATATCAGGAGGACTGGAATTCAGAATCTTCATACAAAAGCATTAATGAAACTGTGAAACAAGTGGATCAGGCAATAGACTTGTCTTTTACTTTTTTAGACAAAAATAATTTATGTGTAGAATTGAATCTGTAGTTCACGCTCACTGGTCCGCAGCAGAAGGTGGCGCTAATGCGCACTGACCCTAAAAAAGAAGAAGCGAGCGGCAGTTCGGGTAACCCGGAACCGAAGTGTGCTGTGAACTGGAAGTTCTTTCATTTTAGCTGAAGAACGAAAATTGTCTGCTTGTTTTCCCCATGATGTCTGTCTGAGGACCAAAACCATTAAACGAACTCTTATTCTTGGCCTGAAAGAGGCCGTGCCGCACACGAAGAGACTGGGAACATATCTGTTGACCAAAAGAATTTAGCGGAACCGTTACCGGTCGCCAAAGAAGCTTTGCTGTTCCAATAACTTAGACACTGGGAATCCAAGTCAGCGTTACATACTGTCTGACTCGTCAAGAATATCTGACAAGACAGGAGGTAATGTAAAGTTATCGATAGATACAGATATGTCTTGTTTTTATGGGCTGCTTTACATAGCTTTATGTTGACTTTAACGCAGACAGCAAACGTGGACGAAGGCTAGCGATGAGCAGTCACAACAAACCAAGACGCAGATGAAGGGGATAAGCTAGCTTGGTGAATTATGCGCAGATTTACGGTACTATGGCAAATTAGTCGCACATAGCGCAGCACGGATCAGAGCCCAGTTCCCCGTCTTGTTGTGTAACGTCAGCGACAACACATCAACATCTTCCATCTGTTTTTTAATTTCCAGATAACTGTCGTTAGCTTGCTAGCTAACTTCCGTTATGTAGCTAGTTACCTAGCTAACGCACAGTAGTTGTTAGCTTGTTATGTATCATGCTAACGTTATACAGTTGGATATGTTATGAAGCGTGTGTTTGTTTGGTCTACTGTGGAAACGGTCTCCTATGAGTTATTCTGTATGTGGCAGTAGCGTTGTCGGCTCTTGTGTTTACATGAAACTGCGTTAGTTAAGTTAGCTAAATTAGCCGTAGCCAGCGTTATGGTTATTCTATTCCCAAACGGCCTTATAATCGTGATAATGATTCCTTATGGTGATTTCCTGTGTTCATAACTAAATTTTTGCACCGTGTGTACTTCATGAAAAACAGAGAGGTGGCATTTTTAATTAAAAAAAAAAAGTCCGTAGATTTAGACCAGATGTCTAGACCTGACTGACCGGGTGTAAAATATCATAAGTTAGTACAACTTTTATTCAACCAGCCAAGTATGGCAGTATTCTGTTTCTTTTTTTTTCTTTATCATTCATTGTGTTTTCAGATGTTTGTGTTTGATATGCAAATTATTGATCCATTAGCCATGGAGTCAGTTGCACAGTAATGTTATAGGCCTGTCTCACTACACACATTTTGACTTTCAATTGTACAGCACGTAGATGAGCCCCCCTTTCACTTCTAGTGTTTTTGTAAGCCGTGACATTGCGACAGTGAGCAACCATACACAATACCAAGACCTCTATACTGAAACTATAAAAAAACAAATAATAATAACTAAAATAACAGCTGTGCTTTTCCAGTGTGTGTTCATATATTGTAATATCGCCTAACCCTAAGTTCAAACATTTGCCCTCTCCATTAAAGAGGTTGCCTTTGCCAGGGCTCTATGCTGACTTTTTCCCCAATAAGTACCTAAGTGAAAAATAGGAGCAAAAAGTGTAACACAATTTTGTGTTTGTGCACATGTGCTCCTTTTCCTTGTTTGCAATTATGTGAAAACCAGTGGAGGACTATGGAAGTGGTATCTGAGCAGTCTGCATGGGCTTTAAAATAATAAATAAGTAAATACTGACACATGAAAAAGCTTTTAAAAGCATGGACACAGCCTTCAAACACCGATCACTCATCATAGTGATCAATGAAAGCACTCATCACAGAAAACTGTACTGTGATTGATGCAGTGTGGATTGTGAAATTGTAGTTGTGGAACCAGGGACGGACACATGATACACCAGCAGCAACTACACAACCCACGCCGCAATTTATGTAAACAAGATGACGAAACAATATTTATAAAAATAACTAGCAAACTAGGGCAAGGCCTTAGGAGGCTGGCAGGAAGGAGCCAGTATATCATTTTAATTTCACATAATAGTAAATCTAATTTTTGTGCTATAGAGCCCTCTATTGTTATTTGTTACGTTTGTTATGTTGACTCTGTTCTCTTTCTCTGAATGTTATAGTTTAAGAAAGAATAATCAGTATTTCTGAGATTAACAGATGTGATGCACCTTTGGAGGTGTATTATGGAGACCAGTTGATCATTAGATGATTTATGATAACATGATTGTACAGTTATATGTGATCTTCCACTGTCCGTACATAGCTCATCAATTGGAGCAGAGGAAGACAGCAGGAGTTGCAGGGATTCGAGCATCGGGCCCTGAGATGACATCACAGCAGCCACAGCTCCCCAATGCTGTTATTCCTCCCCAGCTTGCCCAGAACTCCTCTGCTCAGCAGGCCCGGCCACACATTCAGGCTAATCAGCTGGACTCAAGTCAGAGCAGTGCAGGGCCTCTGGACCACAGAGGTCTGACAGGCAGGCCGGGCTGCTCCGGTGTGGCAGCAACCAACGGGGAGGTGGCTAACAGGAACGTTTCTGCCTCTTGCACCAAGTCCAGCTTGTCTAGAAGAGATGGGGGCTTTGAGCCATGGCCCGAGGAAGCAGTGGACAACTCCCATGGGCTGTACTCACTGCACCGCATGTTTGACATAGTTGGAGCCCAGTTGACACACCGCGATGTCAGGGTACTGTCATTCCTGTTTGTTGATGTGATTGACGAGTACGAGCGGGGTGGCATAAGGAGTGGAAGGGATTTCCTGCTGGCCCTAGAGCGCCAGGGTCGCTGTGATGAGACCAACTTCCGACATGTTCTCCAGCTTCTAAGGATTATCACTCGCCATGACCTGTTGCCTTATGTCACACTCAGGAAACGGCAGGCCGGTGAGTACAGCAGTGTGAACACTTTGGTTACACTTTGCTTTAAATACATATTTAATTACTGACAGTTTGTTTTAAATGTCTTACTATTACTATGTATGTACAGTCTAGATTTTTTTGTACCCATACTATTCTATGATGTCAGAACCACATCAGCTTTCTGCATTCAGATTTTATGCATAATAAGGACTAGAAAAAGATCAGGACATTCTCTAATTGGAACATTTTTCTTGGCACAGCCACACTGAATTTACAAATACCCATGCTGAACCGCTTAACAACTAGGGCTGGACCCGAATATTGGATCTTTGGCTACACATTCGATTTTTAATTTTGAGATTCGATTATTGATGGTTTTTTTCACGGCTGACCTCCGCTGACAGCAGTGAACGTAACGCTCCAATTGACATCAAAGGGAAAACAAAATGAAGCGTTCCATTTAAAGCTATGACAGCAGTAGTGTGGAAGTTATAGAATTTATTCATTTTAAAATTGTTTAATTTCATTGCAGATCAAAACAGTCAAATCTCCTTCATTTTAAAATGAATCAGTATTAAACTGTAGGCTGGAAACAAACCAACAACAACATAATGAACACATTTAAATAATGATATTAGGGCGATTGTATAAAAAGAGCATTTAGCAGGCTCTGCTCTCTGCCTGGCTAACCTATTCCCAGATTCCGCTCTGGACCTGCTCGGATCAGACTCTCTCACTCTGGACTCTCCGCTACGGTTCCCCCCTGCTCTGTACAGTAGTCACCAACCTGGTTAAGCACACATCTATTTTCACTCTGCCTCACTCTTTACCTGCTAAATATCCAGTCCTTGCAATAAACCCTGCAATAAATGTTCCTCTGTGATCTAACTCCTCCCTTTCTTAGTCCTTTACTTGTGTCTGCTAGCCTTACCATAACAAAGTTAAAAACAAAGATTTGGTAATAATCCCTTAGTTAGCCTAGCTATGGTAAGAAATAAATGGATCTCTCACACGCACAGACAGACTTACACAACCATGCCCGCCGTTATCTGTCCCCCATCCGATCCTCCCTCACTTAGCAGAAATTCTTGGGCATTTATCTTCTGCTGTTCTGTTCTGTCTATGAATACATAGCTGTAGCTCGTGAAATGACAGCCTACTTATCTACACACGATCTGCACGATCTGCGGCTTCCATTATTGTCTGTTAATTACTATTGAAGCTTCGAAGCTCAAAAAATGACATTCGGGCCAACCCTACACTAAATAAGGGTTCTTGTACACACAGAGTTTATTGCTAGTAAGACACAAGCAGGCTCTGCAAGTACAGTGAACCACTAATCATTGGTCGTTTTTTTTTTCCTATATCGTGCAACCCTAATACGTTCCACTGCTGTTACAATCCACATCACCTCCAAACATACAGTAACGAGCGACTGCAATTCAACGAAGGCAATGAATAAAAGGAAGTAGGACGAATAAAAGCAAGTAGGATGTGTCTCGCAATGTATGCAGTTACTTTCAGTGGCAACATTATGAGGGAAAAAAAACAGGTTGTGCAAGAGTAAGAGGTAGTTTGTGTCAGTTTGTGTTATGTTATCACGCTTCTGCTAAATAAATATATTGTTGCGTGAAACAGTAATGAAACAGTAATAACAGTCAAACATATAATCCTCACATGCTATCTGAAACTGTTAGGAAACCTAGATGTTGCTTTGCTTCCATCCACTGTTTTGGACCAAGGGTTGTCTTAATTTGCCATTTGTCACTTTCTTTATTGGCCTGCTGACTGTGTGCCGAGCTTAGTCTTTTCTTCTTGCTTGTAACACTCTGGTGGATGGTGGCTGTTCCATTTCCTCCAACATGTTTGTTGTGGTCACCTTCCTTCTTTATGTTTTGTGATGACTGGCAGATATTGAAGTCACACTACTTTTGTTAAACACTCTTTAACTTGATGTGATGGTACTTTTAGCCTTTAGCTATCTAGATAGTGGTCAGCTTTGAACCCAATTTGACACAGTGGCCGACAAGGCAACTTCTTGGTCCAAAATACTTTACTTACAGTGTGAAAGAAGTGGCTGGAAAACTGTTGATAATGTTTTTGAGAGTTTAAAGGCTGATTTTTTTTGCTCCTGAGTGAAAGTTGAAGAAACCAGATGGTTAATTACGTGGATAAACTTTACTTTGGCAAACACTTGATGCCAAACAGTGGATCACTTCTCAAATCTGAGGTAGAACTTTCATATGATTAGTAAATCTTTTTGTCTTTTTCCCTCAACATCTTAGTATAAAAATTAAGTGCTAATTTGTTTGTGATTTAAATGAATTAAATCAAAGATTTATTGCTGATATATCATTTATTGTTTTATTGTCCAGCCCTACAATCAAGTTAGCGGAGAGCTAAACCAGAAGTTAGCGCCACTGAGCAGCTTTCATAGAAATGATCGGAGCCCTGCCCCCAATGCTGTATGCAGCCGATATATAAATAGAAAAGATCGCCCAAACCTACATCCATCCATGTTGCAACCGAGCACTTGTGAAAAATAGGCTGTAGCAACCGAAAAGGAAGTTGGAGTGGGTGGACTACATTATTTTTTATTGCTTAGTTGCAGCAGCATCTCTGCATTCTGTTTATGAATTCCACTGCTACGAATGTGATGATTAGACTGCTATCAAGAAAAATAAGAAATTAAACAATAAGAATAATACCAGAATTCAACTGTTGTTTTCAGTCTGCCCGGACCCTGTTGATAAGTACCTGGAAGAGACGTCTGTGCGCTACATTTCACCAAGAGGAGCAGTGCAGAGCAAGGACTCTGCGCCTCACAGAAGAACAGGTGGGTGTTTTGTGTGTGTTTAAGTTCTCTCTTCTTCTTTTTTTTTACACTTACTATTTCTTCAATCAACAAGAAAAGAGTAAGATTAGTAATACATGCAGCCAATGGAACGTCCTCTTAAGTAACTGTGATACAGAAGTTTGATTAACATCAAAACTAATGTCACTCTCTAGGTCCTCAGCCAGTCATTTGCTGTTCCCCGTCAGGACCCCATGTTGGCCCTCCCCGAACAAAGCCAGCTCCTCCTGTTCCAAACCGCAAACGGAGGAGAAGTCATTCCTCAGCTGACTGCAGAGAGAAGCAAACATGTGGTAAAAAGAAACGCAACATAGAGAGGGATCATCGTTTTTGTCTGGCCTCAAAGAGTATGATAACCAAAAAAAAAAATGAGCCCAAGTTCAGTGACATTGGTTTATGTTACGTGTTCCTGTGTTGAGAACAACCCAGGAACACATTTGCATGTGTAACCGGGATACTCTTTAATGCATGTGTTTACATGCCTTAAGTAACCAGGTTATAGTCCGCTTTCCAGTCAGCTGATTTTTTTAAAACGTCATTTTAATGAGAATGACCGGGATGTGGACTTAGAGGAACCGAATTTCCCCAGCTAGATTCTGAAGAAACTGTGAAACCTGTTTTTTTGTTTGTTTTTTTTTTTACACATATGCAGAACAAAGACAGGGAAAGTAACAGCATAGCAGGATGCAAAGAGAGAGCATAACGTTGAGATTGATCCTCTTTAATATTATCCAAAGTCCGACTGAAACAAAAAGTAACACAGTGTAGTGGTGAAGTCTGATTAAGTACACTGCTCAAAAATTGAAATCATAATCCAATACTAATATTTGCTGTACGTGTTGTATAAATGTCAATGGAAACCAAAATCACAAAACAAATGAGGGCTGGATTCAAAATCAAAGTAAAAACCATGAAACCACAGGATTGATACAACTTGTGTGACTCTCATCATGGCAGCTCATAATGTGACTCAGTCGTGTGTATGGCCCCCGCGTTCCTGTTTGTACTCCTGACAATGTCTGGTGATGTTCCTGATAAGACGACAGATGGTGTCCTCGGGGATCTCCTCCCAGACTTGGATCAGTGTGCGCTCCCGGACAGTCTGTGGCGCTGCTTGGCAGATTCGAATGTGTAAGGTCTAGTGGTGCAACGGATCACAGAACTCACGGATCGGATCATTTTTGGATCAGCCAAAAAAAAAAAGTTAGGGTTAATTCAATTTTACTTAATCAGAGATATGATGGTTAACCATTAATGGTAACAGCAAGATCCGGGCTATTTGTATTCTATCAAGTTACCAGTAACCCATCTGATGGTGGTCCACTTGCAGACTTTACTACTGCTTTGGCTCTGATGTAGCCGCCTCTTTCTTTCTGTAGTCTAGCTTAATGTCAGATAATCACTGAGCGTTTTATTTACCTCTAAAGTCGGAGGTCAGTGCTGGTAATAACCTCACTCCCGAGTTGACGCACAGATCCTGCTAGAGGACGTCGGGCCCTCATCCCACCATCATAGAGTCATGACAGCTTGGTCAGAAACGTGCACACCAGTAGCCCACTGGAGGTCATTTCGTAGGGCTCTGGCAGTGCTCCTCCTGTTCCTCCTCGCTCAAGAGAGCAGGTACTGGTCCTTCTGCTGGTTTAGTGCCCTTCTACAGCCCTGCCCAGCTCTCCTTGTGTAAAGGCCCGTCTCCTGTTACCTACTCCATGCTCTTTTCATGGGTTGTCTCGGTGTTGTCTCTGGCTACGTTCACACTGACGACCTAATTCCGATTTTTTTGCCCCTATGCGACCTGTATCTGATCTTTTCATGACAGTCTGAACGACACAGATCCGATCTTTTCAAATGCGACCCAGGCCACTTGGGTATGTGGTCCAAATCCGATACAGATCGGATCTTTTTAAATGCGACCTCAGTCTGGAAACTCAGGACACATTTGATGCGACTTTGACGTCATTGGAGAGCAGCTGTTCTGCTGTAGACGGAGCCGCACTGAATGAAAA